>CM042171.1:7888631-7908631 GCA_023376005.1 Doryteuthis pealeii | reverse complement strand
CTTTTAAGCGTCAATCAATTAGATTTTTGAAAAAAAAAACGAAATATTTCTAATAGAAAATACAAAAAAATAAAAAAATAAAAATGACAACCCAGAAAAAGTTAAAGAAAGAAATTCGGCGGAATATTTTGAGATAATATCAAATACGAACAAAAAATTCTCCTGGTGTCGTATCGTGCGCACTAGGTTGGTAGTAATTATGCTTCGGCCCGAAGGCGATGTCTGACCCAGAGTCATCATCTGACGAAGGCTTTGTTGGTGGTTCAGCTGTTATTTTAAGCAGAATGGGTATAAAATAGGATATTTGAATATTCAGCCGTATGTGTATATAAAAAAAATTAAACACTGTGTGTGTGTGTGTGTGTGTGTGTGTGTGTGTGTGTGTGTGTGTGTGGTGTGTGTGTGTGTGTGTGTGTGGGTGGTTCAAGAAAAGGTTTTTTTACTCTACTACGGTCTCGGTGTTCAAGGTACACCTTCTTCAAGAATATATTATATTATATATAATATATATATATGTGTGTGTGTGTGTGTGTGTATGTATGTGTTGTGTTGTGTGTATGTGTGTGTATGATTGTGTATGTGTGAGTATGCATGTGTTTGTGTGTGTGTGTCTGTGATTGTATGTGTGTGTATGTATGTATGTGTATTTATGTATGTATCTGTGCCTCTCTCTGTCTGTCTGTCTGTCTGTCTGTCTGTCTCTCTCTCTCTCTCTATATATATATATATATATATAGAGAGAGAGAGAGAGTATTACTTGCTATCCATCATATCATATGATGATGACACCACGAGAATCTGTTTCCTCTAATTTATTCCTCTTTATAGTATATATATATACTTTAAATATATATGTATATATATATATGTATAAAGTAGTTAATATATATATATAATATATATAATATATATATATATTATGTATGTGTGTGTGTGTGTCTCTCTCTCTCTCTCTCTCTCTCTCTCTCTCTCTCTCTCTCTCTCTCTCTCTCTCTCTCGCTATTTAACACGGTAGCATTGCAACCAAAAAGACTTCATCAGATGATGACTCTGGGTTAAGGCATGGTTTCGGGACAGAAGCATCATTACGACTAACCTCGAGCACCCAGCAGTATGTCACGATATATATATATATATATATATATATATATATATATATATATATATTATATATATATATCATATATATATAATATATATCATATATATTATATATTATATCTATATATATATATATATATATATATATATATATATATATATATATATATATTATATATATATATATATATATATTTATCAAATTTTATGGATATATATTATTTATCAAATAAGAAAAGTTTGTGAGTAAGATTGTATTAATTCCAGCGAGTTCAAATCCATTCGTGGTATCACGTTTACTTTTGGAGTAATACTCTTGGGAAAGGTATGAAACCCGTTCATCCATCCAGCTATGGGTTAAATAGTATCACGAGTGTTATAAAAGATTGGATTCGGCATTAAATAACACACACAAGTTGATATGCCTTTGAACAAGAAAACAGACCAAACGCTTTTTGTTATTTTCTCAGCTTTATGGACCGGTTTGAAATCCCACACTTACATTTAAGCACACATATACTGTATATCACGTACGGTGTGAACCCAAAATATTAGGCTAACATCTAAGTTACAGTTCGGTAATCTTGCAGGAACCGATCCATTCAATTTTACTTGAACGTAAGCTTCAAAACATTTTGAACAACCCTTATATTTAAGCACACATAGAAGCGCGTGGTGTAATGGTTAAAACCATGTGAAATGGACTCGTCGTCCCGAGTTCAAATCCTGGTTATGGTAATTGCATTTCACTTTGCGCATTGTTATTTGTACAACGTTTCGGTGGATATGCCCTCCGGCCTTCTTCAGGTATTTCTTGTCGGTCTCGGGAACCTTCTCGGACTCGGGAAATACTTGAAGAAGGCCGGAGGGCATATCGGCCGAAACGTTGTACAAACAACAATGAAGATGAGGACAATAGTCCGAATAACGCAGATAATACTAATCTTCAAGCCTCATCTCAAACATTCAGAGAAATAGTATTTAGGTTACAGTTTGGTGATCTAGCAGGAACCTGTGCATTCAATGTGACTTGAACGTAAGCTTCAAAAATTTTGACCCACCCCTTATATTTAAGAACACAAATGTTGTATATCACATTCGCTGTAACCCCTAAATATTATGCTAACATTGAGGTCTCAGAAAGTCGCATGATACGCGGTTTATATACGGTAGATATTGTGAAAACAGGTTAGGTGGTTTTTGTATGCTTACGATAGAGTCATCGTTTGCCTGTTCAGCTAAGCGTGTTTCGGAGAGTTTTTTTTTTTTTCTTTTTCTTTTTCTTTGTTTGATTTTCTCATGAATTGATGCAACTTGTCTTTATTGAGGTTTTGCATCGTCGGTGCACGTTCAGGGTGGGGGTCTGTAATCCGCTTCTCTGAAGAGACCGTAAGACAAGTAGAAGCACTTTTGTAGGATTTAGCTTTTACAAATTGATCCTAAAATCGATAGGAAAAACCTCCTCCCGACATGCCAGCTTGCGTAACTCCATTAATGGATATTTTTCTTCTTTTCTTTCTTTTTATTTCTTTCCTTTTTACTGACTCTCTGAGCGACAACGAGAAAACAATTTGATTGAACATTGCGTTGTTGGACACTGTTGAACATTGAGGGTTCAAATGGTTAAGGTGAAGATACGTGCCGTTGTTCTTATATATATATATATATATATATATATATATATATATATATATATAAATATAACGATAAATCTAAAGAGTCAGACGAACCTACTATTAGTTTCGCTTAATGCTCTTCAGGGCTAAGATCTGATTCTTAGCCCTGAAGCGCATTAAGCGAAACTAATAGTAGGTTCGTCTGACTCATTAGATTTATCGTTATTATTTGCTCTACTTAGGTATTGGGCACTTTTTACTTATTAGCTATTCTCCTAGCGGTTATATGAATATATATATATATATATATATATATATATATATATATATATATATATATATATATATATATCTTATATACATATATATACATATAAATTATTTTTTCTTTTGGCCAAATACTGTAGCAATAGATTATTTTTTGTTGGTACAACTATGTTGGTCTTTTCTTTTTTTCAAAAATTTTTTTCTCCCCGGTTGATGTTTGGTAGTATATTTTTACAATCAAACTATTTGCTGTTTTTTTTTCTCGCCGCAAGGATTTACCAACACACTTGGTATATATATATATATAAAGTTCTTTTTTTTTCTTCTTTTTAATGTTCACCTTTTCAGTCGGTAAAATGAAAAAATATACCCACCAGGACTTTTGGCCCAATTTTTTTTCTCTATTTCGTTTAAGATTCCACATTTTATAATTCTTTTTCTGCCATTTAAAAAAAAATCTTTGTCATAGAGCCCATCCCTCTCCAGGTCTTTAACTGGTTTGAATTCAGAGTTTTCCTTCTAGAATGGTTACCATACCAAGTTAAAGAGCCCAGACTATTTACCCATAGCTGGAGGGAGAATAGTTTGATTCATACCTTTCTCAAGGGCCTTAGTGCTATGTGGAATGCAAACAGCCTTATCCAGGATTTGAACTCGGGTAGCCAAGTTCACTTACTACAACAATAACCCTTAGGCCACAAGCACCTCGTAAATGTCGTATTTTCATTTTTAGGAAGGTCTCCTGCACAGTATCCGGAATCCGTGCACTGTTAGCAAACTAATCCTTAGTTTATCACAATGACATGATTCGGCATTCAGTAGCATCATGTCACGCTAGCAGCATGGATATCCATGACAATCTCTCGCCAACCGTCCCTATCATTCATTGCCCCTAGTAGGTCCCCAGCGCAGCATCCAGTATCCGCGCAGTTTTGGTCTATGTATGTCTTTGAAGGACGGCCTACTCTGGCGTGCCTATGGGATGGCTTCCACATGAGAACGTCACTTATGGGTTCATCCTTGTTTCTCTAGCAGTGCCCAACGTCTCTTTTTCGCCTCACAAGGGTTGATATGCCATAAAACAAAATAATGAAGCAACCAACCATGCAAAGATGACCCATATAGATTGCTGACTAATACAGACTGTTGAGTACGAGAAAGTGAAATATAAAGAGCCTAGCCCAGAATTTGAACTCGTGTCGTCGAGTTCATTTTTTTGAGACGATAACCGTTACGTGACGTGCCTCTACCAAGATCATGTGATCATTTTCAGGAATAAAGCTATATTATCATCATCACCATCATCACCACCATGAAGTAGTCACGACATTACGGCTCGTCATGACACTTCCTCACCACCAGTCCCTATCGGCCATCGCATATGGAAAGTCTTCTACCCATCATCCCCTATCCGTCTAGAGCTGATTAATGTAGCTATTTAACGACCAACCAACACTAGTGAGTCCATGTGTAGGTGCCCATAAGAGAATGTCACCTATGAGATCGTTCTTGGTACTCCAGCAGTGCTCCGCACGTCTTGTTTGTCTTATTCGGATACTTTATGTAATAACCATACTGTTTCTCCTTTGTGAAGTGCTCAATCCAGGATTGTTTGAAAACATTCCATAGCATTCTTGGTCAATTCACATTTAGTTTTTATTTTCTCCAGGTGCTTTAACAGAGTCCAGCTGGTGCAGCTATACAATAGTAATGGCACGGCTACAGATTAGAAGAATTTTTATTTCATTTTTTATTTTTAGAAGATCTTAAATGTTACTTAGTTTTAAATAGACGGATAATAATTGGATATTTGAATAAGATTATGACCTACCAATATTTTAGTTTTAGTATGTGGGGTGGTCTAATGTCGATATCAGACAGACAACGAGGGTGTCTATCCCTTTTTCACTAGCGCTAGACCAAGGAGATTGTTTTTGCATCTCACAGATAGATAGACAGACAGACGTGCAGAAAGATCGATATGCATATACATAAATAGTTACACGCACACACACACACATGTATGTGTCTTTGTGTATGTGTGCGCGCATATCTATCTCTCTCTCTCTCTCTATCTATCTATCTGTATGTCAGTCTTTCTGTTGATAGATAGATAGATAGATAGATAGATACTGGCTGGCACACATTTATAGATAGATGCGAAGAGACTGAGATAGATAGATAGATATGAACAAACTGAAATCGTCTCAAATAAACAAACAGATAGATATATCGGAAATATAAATGGGTAGGAATATTTGAAGACTGACTGACAGTTATATATATACTTTCTGACAGACATACTGACTTACACACACACACACACACCACACATATATATATATATAATATATATATATATATATATATATATATATATATATTGGACCTAAACTTACCGTACAGCTGGAAGAAAGGACCAGCTTAGAAGCATCCTTATACAAAATGACTTGGTACTTCACCAAAGAATATATATATATATATATATATATATATAATATATATATATATATATATAATATATATATTCAGTATGACTGTCAGCGGGGTAGTCTATCCCCTAATCACTAGCGCTTGAACTAGGATATTTGCGTCTGAGGTAGAGCGCCACACCTACTATCAGCTCCTAACTTTATTGCACAGACCCCTGCGCTACTCACACGATGAGTTGGCGAAGGCCGGTATGGAACCAGGAGTCTGGTGATTCCTAAGCGGACACTCTACCAACCCTAGCAATATTAGCATGAAAAAGTTAAAAGATTAAGAATAAATTCAGTTTAACAACATCTGTGTTTTTCATACAATTCTATCTATCTATGCATCTATATATGTATATGTATAATATATATATATATATATAATATATATATATATATATATATATATAATCAATGGTTATATTATGGTTTTATACTCATAACTTGAAGTTTCATGGTAATGCAATCATCAGATAAGTCCAATGGTTGAGATCTTAAAAACCAGTCGTGAAAATTTCCACGACTGTTTTTTAAGATCTCAACCATTGAACTCATCTGATGATTGGATTACCATGAAACTTCAAGTTATGAGTGTAAACCCATAATATTACCATTGATTATAAATCTGCTCTGCTTTATTAGCATTGAGCACCTTTTCATGCCAATACTTTTCTCATTTTTTCATTTACTATTCATATATATATATATATATATATATATATATAATATATATATATATAATATATATAGAGAGAGAGAGAGAGAGAGAGAGAGAGAGAGAGAGAAAGATAGATAGATAGATAGATAGATAGATAGATAGTTATCAACGTACTATGATAGATAGGTAGATAGATAGAAAACAAAGAAATATGATAGATAGATTGATAGATAGATAGAAAACAACGAACATTAATTTACTGGTGTATACAAGCTTTCATAGATACCATTAGATATATCATTTTGTTCTTTCAATAAATCAAACCAACCACAGGTCTCTCTACGGATGTACATTAAAACATAAAACTACTTTTCTTCTGCTTATTTCTAATATTATCTTGATGATTCGAGTTCTTTATGCGTCCATATTTAGCTCTTTCGTTTTATCTACTTTTGTTCGTTTTTTTTGTTGTTGTTGTTGGTTTTGTTGTTAACTTCATTTTTTTATTTTTTTTATTAATTTTATTTATTTATTTATTTTTATTTTTATTTTTTATTTTTTTTTTGTTGGAGCAAATCCATTTTCCCGTTTTCAGCCAACTTATCCCAAAATCTTAAATCTGTTTTTAGTCTTTTGAAATGAAAACTCTATTTCTTTTTATTTTATTTTCTTTTTTCTTTTTCTTTTTTTTTCTTCCTTTTAATTCTTTGATAAAATTGCCAGATCACAAAGTAGAAATATCAAAAAAAAAAAAAAAAAAAAAAAATTAAGAAAAAATTAGAATAAATAAATAATAAAATAAATAAATAAAAAGTATAATAATAAAACCAAGAATACTATCTTACAAATCCTTTTTCGCCAAATATTTTCGAGCAGAGAGATTTCTTACATTACATTATTATTATTATTATTATTATTATTATTATTATTATTATTATTCCTCCTCCTCCTCCTCCTCCTCTTCTTCTTTCTTCTTCTTCTTCTTCTTCTTCTTCTTCTTATTCTTCTTATTCTTATTATTCTTATTCTTATTATTATTATTATTATTATTCTTATTATTTTATTATTATTCCTCCTCCTCCTTCTCTTCTTCTTCTTATTATTATTATAATTATTGTTGTTATTGTTGTTGTTGTTGTTATTATCATTATAAATATCAATATTATTATAATCATTCTACTTCTTATAATAATAATAATAATGATAATAATAATAATAATAACAATAATTATTATTATTATTATTATTATTATTATTATTATTATTATCATTCTACTTCTTAGAATTAGAAGAAGAAGAAGAAGATTCTTCTTCTTCTTCTTCTAATTCTTCTTCTTCTTCTTCTTCTAATAATAATAATAATAATAATAAAATAATAATAATAATAATAATAATAATAATATTATATTATTATTATTATATTATTATTAATTATTATTTTTATTAATTATTATTATTATTATTCTAAATATCATTCTACTTTTTCTTCTTATGATAATACTGATTCTAATAATAATAATAATAATTATTATCATTGTTGTTGTTGTTGTTGTTGCATCAGTGTTTGCAAGTCTCTGAGGATTAGAGTTATCAGCCGGCCTAAGCCGTGGGATATTGTATTTTGATTTTGCGCATCCCACATAATTGAATCTTGCCGCACGACAAACACGAACACAAGGCGCACGTCCTCCTCCTCACTAGTCATTTCAACAAATGCACTACATGTCGCCGCCGCACCAGAAAGTTTGCTTTTCAATTTCTCCATTATTATCATTAGTATCATTGTTTTTTTTTTCTTGCTTGTTGTTGTTGTTGTTATTAGTTGTAGGTCTTTCCTCAGCATCATCATCATCATCATCATGTTTTATTGTAATATTCAAAGAATTTTAAAATGAATGACATATGTCTATAAACAAACAAAAAAACCACCGTAGAGAATTGATTCCCATAGATAGACCTAAAACTTATAATTTAAACTAAAAAAATCCCGTTTCTTTCTTTTTTCTGCTTTTTTTTCTCTTCTTCTTTATTTTAACCCTTTTATTTTCATTCCCTGTCTAACTCAGTTTAATTTTTCTTCATTCTTTCTTTCATTCCTTCCGTCATTCTCTCCTCTCAGTTTAGTTATGTTTCTTTCTTTCTTTTTTTCTTCTCTTTCTTCCTTTTTTTCGTTTTTTCTTTCTTTCATTCTTTCTTTCCTTTCTTCCGTCATTCTCTACCTCCCAGTTTAGTTATTTTTCTTTCTTTCTTTCTTCTCTTTCTTTCTTTTCTTTCTTTCTTCATTCTTTCTTTCATTCCTTCCGTCATTCTCTACCTATCAGTTTAGTTATTTCTTTCTTTCTTTTTTGCTTTCTTTCTTTCTTTTCTTTTCTTTTCTTTCTTTCTTTCTTTTCTTTCTTTCATTCTTTCTTTCCTTCCTTCTGTCATTCTCTACCTCCCAGTTTAGTTATTTATCTTTCTTTCTTTCTTTCTTTCTTCCTTTCATTTTTCTTTCTTTGTATTTCATTCCTTTCATTTGTATTCCTTACCTCTACCTTTCAGTTTCGTTATTTGCCTTTCTTCTTTCATTCTTTCATTCTTTCTTGTTCCATTCTTTCTTTCTTTCGTTCTTTTCTCTTTCTTCTTTCTTTCTTTCTTTTTTTGTATTTAAGCTCTTTTATATTTATTCCCTGTCTATACGATTCAGTTTAATTTTTCTTTCTTTCTATTTTTCTTTCTGTTTTCTTTCATTCTTTCTTTGTATTCAAGCCCTTTTTCATTTCTTCGTTTTTTTCTTCTTTCTTTCTTTTCTTTTCTTTCATTCTTTCGTTCTTTCTTTCTTTTTATTCAAACCCTTTCATTTCCATTCCCTGTCTCTACCACTCAGTATTATTTTTCTTTCATTCTTTCTTTCTCTCCTTCCTTCCTTCCTTCATTCATTTTATCTTTCTTTCTTTCTTTCTTTCTTTCTTTTTTTTTCTTTCTTTCTTTCTTTCTTTCTTTCTTTGTATTCCAACCCTTTTTTATTCTTTTTGTCTAACTCTTACAAAAAATCTCGATACTTTTTTGACACACCTTCTATATGCTAAGAATAATAACTTAATGAAAACGACAATTCTTCCCAGCTGTAATCGTGTCAGTACTATTATAAGGCTGCACCGACTGGACCCAAACAAAAACGCTTTTAGAAAAGGTTAAATTGAAACTACGTAAAAGATGTTGCGTATTGTTTTGAAAAAGATTATGGAAATAGCATACCTCAAGATATCGACTGTACGGGCATCTGCCTCCTATTACACACATCATCCAAGGGAAACGAACAAAACAGGCTGGACACTGCAGCAAAGCAAGGACGAACTCGTAAGTGATGTTCTCCTGTGTGCACTTAAACATGTGCACATCAATGTGCGCCGACCAGCAAAAACTTAAATCTGTCCTCTCTGTGTGGATTCTGGATGCCGCACAGAAAGCCTGTCAAGGGTGATGGCTGATGGGAGTCCGTGCAGACAGATTAAATGGGATCATGCTGTTACGATTTTAGTAGCCATCCGTTAGTCTTCAAGCAAGAGCGATTGTCCAGCGGAAATCCTTTGGGTTAAGCAGAGCGCGATCCTTTGGTAAAGAATCCTTTGGTTGTTGCTTGGTGCTCCTCAGACTTGCAAGTCCTTCGTCAGTGATTTCAAATGGACGTCTCTTAGTATCAGTGATTAAGTAGTCAACCAGACACGCATTCGGGCTGTTGATTGGCTGAGGTTTAAACCCAGTGACATCGCTTAGTCTATAAATTTAAGTGGTGTATTACAGCACGGCTTATATCCACGTGGGAAGCGCGTGGTGTAATGGTTAAAGTCATGGGAAATGGACTCGTCGCCCCGAGTTCAAATCCTGGATATGGTAATTGCATTTCACTTAGCGCTAATACACTTGGGAAAGGTATGAATCCTACTCTCCCTCCAGCTATGGATAAATAGTAGGGTAGACTGGGCAACCAGTCTAGGAGAAGGAAAACTCTGAAATCAAACCTGTTGAACTCCGCTTAAGAAATTGACCTTGTGTCACATCCTGCTCGTGCGGAGGGGTTGGTAAATATATATATCCACGAAATAATCCAACACATACCTTTCTCATGAGTATTACCGTAAAATGAATCTGAACCAGACTGTTTAAATCCGTGTGCTACTTATACGCTGAGTTAGCCAGGGCCAGTATCGAACACGGAACCTAGCGGTTTCTATGCGGACGCTCTACCGACTGAGCTAAACCGACTACCCTACCCTAACTTATTAACATACTCTCTATCACTGATATCGAACACTTTTTTATTTATAAATTTACCAAACTATACTATCAGCATTATATATATATATATATATATATATATATATATATATATATATATATATACTAGCAAATATATGCACCCTCCGGGTGCAAGTATTTTAGTTTTAATGTAATAAAATATTATGTTAATTTAGAAAGGGTAATGAACTAAATAAGATGCCGATAAAAAGATTTGAAACAGAGGGGGAACAACTAAAACTTGCTTTTTTTCTTCCCTCCGTTTCATTGCTAAATTTTCATAATTTAACTATTAGTTAAATTAGGAAGTAAAGAATAGAATTACTGTTAATATTGTTAATGGATTTATTGGAGAGATTTTTTTGCTCATATGCATTAAGATAAAACCAAACAATTAGAAATCAATAATACTGAGCACATATTTATTAAAATCAAATTTGTAATATCAATATGCAAATTAGCCCTCCCTGCACACTGCAAACCACTATATTTTGTATATATAAATACAATTGCATGTTAATAATATGTGGATGTGGTCAACAGTATTAATAATGTAAAACAATTTTATTAATAATTGAGGTTTGAATAAAAATAAAATCATGGAGAATGTGATGTATAATAACTAAGGGAATTGTAACTCGATTAGTAATATAGTTTCGGTTACAGACGGAAAAACACACAATCTCCATTATAATAAGATATGTAACTCAAAATCGCCTTCTTACTATTGCTCAGGATTATCAATGTGTTTAATCCTTGAGCAAAGCTTAAAAGATTAGACAGAACGCTATTCAAACTTCATGGCTTTGATCTATTCGTTATACAGATTATTTCTTTTGCAGATAGACCCATCCCGACAGACCAGCGGATAAAGTGATAGATACGTAGACATGAGAGACTTATATATATATATATATATATATATATATATATATATATATATATATGGGATTGGCGTACTAGCGCCGTCTGAATAGTTACAAAAAAACTTACTGACATTGAAATACCTTCTGTAAACATATTAAAATGATATCATATACTTGTTTACTCGATGCTGCAGAATCAGTCCGGAAGGGTTGGTAGATACATACTTGTTTAATAATTACAACAAAATCGCGGTCAGAGCAATTAGACCCTCTTAAAAAGTGACCTTGTGTCACATCCTACTCGGGCGGAAGGGTTGGTAGATACATACTTGTTTAATAATTACAACAGAATCGCGGTCACAGCAATTAGACCCTCTTAAAATCTGACCTTGTGTCACATCCTACTCGGGCGGAAGGGTTGGTAGATACATACTTGCTTACTAATTGCTACAGAATCATGGTCAGAGCAATTAAACCCTCTTAAAAATGACCTTGTGTCACATCCTACTCGGGCGGAAGGGTTGGTAGATACATACTTGTTTAATAATTACAACAGAATTGCGGTCAGAGCAATTAAACCCTCTAAAAACTGACCTTGTGTCACATCCTACTCGGGCGGAAGGGTTGGTAGATACATACTTGCTTACTAATTGCTACAGAATCATGGTCAGAGCAATTAAACCCTCTTAAAAACTGACCTTGTGTCGCATCCTACTCGGGCGGAAGGGTTGGTAGATACATACTTGTTTACTAATTACAACAGAATCGCGGTCAGAGAAATTAAACCCTCTTAAAAACTGACCTTGTGTCACATCCTATTCGGGCGGAATGGTTGGTAGATACATACTTGTTTAATAATTACAACAGAATCGTGTCACATCCTACTCAGATGGAGGTGTTGTTAGATACATACTGGACTCTTTTACCTTGGTATGACATACGGTCTAGGGTAAGAAAATGTTGACCTTGTGTCACATCCTACTCGTGTGATGGGGTTGGTAAATACATACTGGACTTTTTACCGTGATAAAAAGCAAGTAAACTCTCTTTAAACTGAACTTGTGTCACATCCACCTCATTCGGAATGTTTGGTAGATATATATTTTTTTACTAATTACTTCAGAATCACGGTCTAAGTAATTTTCATAAAGAGTAATTAAACCCTCTTAAAAACTGACCTTGTGTCACATCCTACTCGTGCGGAAGGGTTGTTAATACTGAACTCTTTTACCTTGGTTTGACAAACGGTCATAAAGAAAAACGTTGACCTTGTGTCACATCCTACTCGTGCAGAAGGGTTGGTAGATACATACTTGTTTAATAATTACAACAGAATCGCAGTCAGAGCAATTAAACCATCTTAAAAACTGACCTTGTGTCACATCCTACTCGTGCAGAAGTGTTGGTAGATACGTACTTGTTTAATAATTACAACAGAATCGCGGTCTAAGTAATTTGTGATAAAGAGTAATTAAACCCTCTTACAAATTGACCTTGAGTCACATCCTACTCGGGCGGAAGGGTTGGTAGATACATACTTGTTTACTAATTACAACAGAACCGTAATCTGAATAATTGTGATAAATTGTAATTAAACCCTCTTAAAAACTGACCTTTTGTCACATCCTACTCGGGCGGAAGGGTTGGTAGATACATACTTGTTTACTAATTACAACAGAACCGTAATCTGAATAATTGTGATAAAGAGTAATTAAACCCTCTTAAAAACTGACCTTGTGTCACATCCTAATCGTGCGGAAGGGTTGCTAGATACATACTTGTTTACTAATTACAACAGAACCGTAATCTGAATAATTGTGATAAATTGTAATTAAACCCTCTTAAAAACTGACCTTGTGTCACATCCTACTCGTGCAGAAGGGTTGGTAGATACATACTTGTTTAATAATTACAACAGAATCGCAGTCAGAGCAATTAAACCATCTTAAAAACTGACCTTGTGTCACATCCTACTCGTGCAGAAGTGTTGGTAGATACGTACTTGTTTAATAATTACAACAGAATCGCGGTCTAAGTAATTTGTGATAAAGAGTAATTAAACCCTCTTAAAAATTGACCTTGAGTCACATCCTACTCGGGCGGAAGGGTTGGTAGATACATACTTGTCTACTAATTACAACAGAACCGTAATCTGAATAATTGTGATAAATTGTAATTAAACCCTCTTAAAAACTGACCTTTTGTCACATCCTACTCGGGCGGAAGGGTTGGTAGATACATACTTGTTTACTAATTACAACAGAACCGTAATCTGAATAATTGTGATAAAGAGTAATTAAACCCTCTTAAAAACTGACCTTGTGTCACATCCTAATCGTGCGGAAGGGTTGCTAGATACATACTTGTTTACTAATTACAACAGAACCGTAATCTGAATAATTGTGATAAATTGTAATTAAACCCTCTTAAAAACTGACCTTGTGTCGCATCCTAGTCGTGCGGAAGTGTTGTTAAATATATACTGAACTCTTTTACTTTGGTTTGACAAACGGTCATAAAGAAAAACGTTGACCTTGTGTCACATCCTACTCGGGCGGAGGGGTTGGTAGATACATACTTGTTTACTAATTACAACAGAACCGTAATCTGAATAATTGTGATAAAGAGTAATTAAACCCTCTTAAAAACTGACCTTTTGTCACATCCTAGTCGTGCGGAAGGGTTGGTAGATACGTACTTGTTTACTAATTACAACAGAACCGTAATCTGAATAATTGTGATAAAGAGTAATTAAACCCTCTTAAAAATGACCTTGTGTCACATCCTAGTCGTGCGGAAGGGTTGGTAGATACATACTTGTTTAATAATTACAACAGAATCGCGGTCAGAACAATTAAACCATCTTAAAAACTGACCTTGTGTCACATCCTAGTCGTGCGGAAGGATTGGTAGATACGTACTTGTTTACTAATTACAACAGAATCGCGGTCTGAGTAATTTGTGATAAAAAGCAATGGAAATTAAGATGAAAGAAATACTTCATCTAATAAAGATTCAACGACTTTGCCTCTTTTACGTTAATGGCTATTTGCCTTTTAAATTCTCTTTAGACGCATTTATTTTCCCATTGTCTTTTCCCGTTATTTCCTTTGTCATTATCATCTCATTCTCTCTTTTCCTTTTATCTCTTATTGCTCCGAGTGATTTTCAGATTTTCAGATTGTTTTATTCTACCTTTTTGCCAAATCCCATTTACGTTCGTCGATCAACCGGCCAGTCCTCTTCAAACTAACTGTCCTTTTTTTTCTAACAACCCAACAAGCTTTGTATCTTGGGTATGACGTTAAATTGCGTCTACGAGCGTGATTTAAAAAAAAAAAAACAACAATGCCATATATATGTGTATGTGAGGAAAACGTGGAAGTGAATCCGACGGTATGTAATATTATGAAATCATCATCATCATCATCATGTCGCGCAGTTTGCACGGATATCCATGACAATCTCTCGCCAACCTTCCCTATCATTCATCGACTCTGGGAGTTCCTCCGCGCAGCAGCCAGCATCCATACATAGTTGGTCAATGTAGGTCCTGACTGGGCGGCCCACATTAGCGTGTCCATGTGCTGGCTTCCACAATAGTACGTCGCTTACGATCTCGTCCTTGTTTCTCCAGCAGTGTCCTGCATGCCTAGCCCGTCTTACTCGTATGGTTTGTGAGATGGGGGGCAGGTGGCCATACAGTTGCTTTTTTGTGGGGTGCTGCTTCCACGACCTATCCAGGACCGCCCGCAGCATTCTGGTGCAGCTCCCATCTAGCTTATTCTCAAGGCGTTTTGTTAGGGTCCAGGTGGTACAGCCATACAGCAGCACCGACACAACCACAGCCTGGAAGAATCGTCTCTTTAGTTTGTCGGGGAGATCGGATTTCCATATGACTGATAATTTGTTGGTGGCCAACCATGCCTTTCCTATTCGAGTTTTGGAAAAAACAGAAGTTTATAAGAAGATCTATTGAAACAGATCGAAACACTGCAGCGTAGGCCAAATAAACATTACTCGTTTATTAACGTTTATGAACTTGTGCTTTTCAATTTTTTCATAATCTTACACACAAACACACACACACATATATATATATATTTATTTATTTATTTATATATATATATTGGTGATAAATAGCAATTGATACTCCATGAAATAAATTCCCACGTAAAAGAGACCTTGAATTAATCCGGCATTGTGGGATGTCGGGAATATATATATATATATATATTAATATTTATATTTTTGCTTGAAGGCAATTACAATGTGCATATCGCATAAAATTCGATAATTATAGAAGATAATAATGACAAGTGAATTTCGCAAAGAATTATTCGGTGTGTAGAACATCGTACAGAATGTTTCAACTTTATTGAGTCTTAATATAAATATTAATATATACTTTATACAACAATGCTTCTAAAATAAACAAACATCCAAAAATCTTTTGTTGCCTGGATAGTGGGGGAGGTAAAAAGAATTAGTCTCACAAATCCATTATTATTGAATCGTGAGTTCGATCCTTGTAGCATGCCCCATTAAAATCCCTATGTAAAAACAAAAGACGTTGCGTTGATCCAGCCACTCTGGAAATAAAAATTAATGTCTACTTTTTAAAATATTAAATATAAAAAAAATCTATGCTATTATCATTTAAATTTTATTTGTTTATGTATCTTCACTAATATAAATCAAACCTTCATTATTTTTGCTCAAAAAACAAGAACTGTTGATATCTAATGTGTATATAATTTACTTTGTCATTAACTGTATTATTTTCGAAGTTTCCTCCGGACATACACATACACACAACTGCACTTTATATATATATATATATATATATATATATATATATATATATATATATTGGTGATAAATAGCCATGGATACCCCTTAAAATAAATTACCACGTAAAAATAGACCTTGTATTAATCCGGCCAAGTGGGATGTCAGGAATATATATATATATATATATATATATATATAAGAACAAAATTTTTTTTGTGATGAAACAAAGAATATACAGTGCTCAATCACAAATTGTGAGAACTAATATTTATTTATTTTACAGAGTTTTCACAGATCAATGTTCATTATAAACAGCGACCCAGGTTTCATGCCAAGGGGCAATCATCAGGTTGTTGAGCAAGATCCCATGGTGTTTGTTGAAGATCTTTACTCAATGTCATATTTTGGACCGCAAATAACGTCGGTTAGTTCCGCGGACTCTATTGTAGTTGGGATTTACTAAAAATAAATTTTTTCAAAATTTGCATTTTTTTGTAATAATGCCAATGAAGTTACCTCCCTTTATTCGTTAAAAATAGAAAAAAATTATTTTATATATATATATATAATCGACCCCATATTCAATGGATTTCATCATTTGTTGTCAACTTCACAGACACGAAAATTTCCTGCTTATTTCATAACCAGAATATGAGGTGAGTCAAAAATTAATGGCAACACTTTTTAGGACAAGTTATAATTGCCAGCACAGGAACATGTATCATACATCAAAATGAAGCTGCATGCTCTCTTGGACAAATCGTGGAAACAGCACCCCACAAGAAAGCAACTATACGGCCACCTGTCTCCTATCACACAAACCATCCGAGTAAGACGAACAAGACATGCTGGAGAAGTAAAGATGAACTCGTAAGTAACATCCTCCTGTGGAAACCAGCACTTGGACATGCTAGTGTGGGTCGTCGAGCAAGGACATACATAGACCAACTCAGTGCAGATACTGGATGCTGCGCTGAGGAACTACCAAGGACAATGACGAACAGGGATGGTTGGTGAGAGGTTGACATGGGTATCCGTGCCGCCGGCGCGACATGATGTTGTAGAGTAGCTAACACCCCCTCAGCACTCTACCGGATGGATTGGCTCATAGCCATAAAATACCCTATGATTAAAGTAGATTAACTAGCTGAATAATATTCAGACTGATTTTGCTGCGTTGACTATACCGAACTGACCCTCCTCGTTTAGTGTGAGTTTGTCTTGTTAATTGTTTGTGCTTATTTGTTCTGTGTATGCATGTATCCGTTCAGCACCGGATCATGGTGCTTAATAAATGTGTTAAGCACACCACTCCACCTCGTGACACAACACATAATGATGATGATGATGATGATGATGATGATGATATTTCTTGTATTTAAAAAAAAAAGTTTCATCCTTCAAAAAATCTAGTTCGATTTTTCTATACCGTAGCCATCTAATTCAACTCAAATATAATTTTTAAATTATATCTGATGATAGCAATATAAGCGATGTCTGAGTAAAACGGACAAGACATGCTCGACACTCCTGGAAGAGTAAATATGAGCTCGTAAGTAACGTTCTCCTGTGGAAACCAGCACTTGGACATGCTAGTCTGGGTCGTCCAGCAAGGATATACATAGACCAGCTCTGTGCAGATACTGGATGCCGCGCAGACGACTTACCAGGGACAATGAGTCACAGGGACGGTTTGTCGAGAGGTTGTCATGGATATCCGTGCCGCTGGCGCGACATGATGATGATGATGTTGATGATGCTGATTTCTTGTATTTAAAAAAAAATCATGATTTGAAAAATCCAGTACATCTATTTTTCTATACCTTTGTCATCTATTTCCACTTTGTGTTTCTTTTTAAATTTTTTAAATCAAGATTATTAAACTTTTTATATTTTGAACTATTTATCCTCATGTTCTGCTAATATTGAACTATTTAGTAATAGCTCCCAAACGTTGTTATAATCTAATTATCATACTGTTGTATATTCACAGGCCCTGCTAGTAATTTGTTATTATAGATTTCTAATGTTTTTAAAATAGTTTTCATGCTTTGAAAAATCAAGTTCGTCTATTTCTTTTTTATACCTTTTTCATCTAATTCAACTTATTGTTTTTTTGTTTTTTTTAATTTTTAAAAACTATATCTGATAATAGTAATATAAGCGATAAGGTGGCTTTTATTTGTCGATTGTTTCACTTCTTTGCGCATGCGTGCGATTTTAACATTTTCGGAAAAATATACGTCTTTTCAGTAAATTCCGCATTGCGAAAGAGTTTTAGTCCTTTTGCATTAGTAAGTTTTAGGCGGCTAAAGACCATTGATTTCCTGTCAAAAATCTGAGTTTGTCAATCATGTTTGATGACTTTGTATGTTGCAATGGAATTCTTAGGTATTTAGCAAAATAAATCCGCAAAGATTCTGCCAAGTTCTCCTCCTAAAATTCACGTTAATACAATTTATCAAATAGCATGACAGAAAACTTGCAAATTCAAAGTCCGATTACCAGCCGTCTTATTGATGTATCGTAGAAGAAAGATGGAGGCTTGATAATGAGGTCGGCAAAGCACAATACGCTCTTCGCGAATCTTAAATCGCTGTCATAGTTTCTTCCGTGTTTTTGCAATTGGAATAATTCCGAGCAAACATTCTTTAAACTTACTTCCGGTTCTGTTCGGTTGATTTTATTCAATCAGTTAGCCCACAAAGCAATAATGAAAGACTATCAATTCTTATTCTAATTTTCTTGCTTTAGATAATAATTTTAACTAACAGGTTATTGTTGCTGGTCTTGAGGAAATTCTATAGAAACTAATATATATATATATATATATATATATATATATATATTATATATAATATATATAACGAATATATATTTATATATATAAAAAATATATGTATATATATAACACACACACACACACACACACACATATATATATATATATATATATATATATATATATATATTGCGCATTTACATATAACTAATATACATATATATATAATGAATATAATATATATATATATATTATATATATATATGTATATATATTTAGAGAGAGAGAGACAGACAGACAGACAGACAGACAGAGACAGAAAGGAGAGAGAGAATATGCATATATATATATACACACACAACACACACACACACATATATATATATATATATATATATATATATATAGAGAGAGAGAGAGAGAGAGAGAGAGAAATAAAGAAAGAGAGAAAGAGAGAGAAATAACCTATCAACTAGATGTAAATATATAGATAGGTAGATAAACTTTTATTACGATTTATATGTATATATTCATATCTATCTATCTATCTATCTATCTATCTATTTCTTTCTCTCTCGCTCCACTTTTTAACTCATTTTTAAACTGATTTTTTTATATATTTAACCCATAGATGCGACCCTCATAGGTACTACCAATCCGGGTGAGAATAGTCGCGGGCGTAGTGACAAGGAAGAGGAATTCCATCTCCTTAGATTTCCACCACTGCCTTATAGAACATATATGATAAAAATTGTTTTGGGTTAACAGAAAACAAAAGAAAAAATCCAAAAAACCCAGTACGTATTTCGGTAAGACAGTAATTCAAACATAGATAACCTAAGTAGATTTCTTTCTTTTACCCCGGCTCTCTCAAGTTCTTTCCTTCTTTTCCTCTTTCATTATGTTCGTTTGAAAACATATTCACGTCATCGCTTCCGGTTGATCACCTCCTCCATCAAATAATCAGGATTTACATTTCATATGGACGATTTGAACGGTCTTATTTTTAACCAGGAGAGTGTTGTAAGATAACGCGCGACTAGTTATACCACTTGCAATAAATATTCATAGAACTCTTCTCTTCTCTTAAAAAATAAATAAAAAAAACCAGTACGTATTTCGGTAAAACATTAATTCAAACATAATTACCTAAGATCTCTC
>CM042171.1:7865467-7888597 GCA_023376005.1 Doryteuthis pealeii | reverse complement strand
GGAGAGAGATAGGACCTATATTGGACTAACTATGTGAGAAGCTGGAGCTGCGCGAGAGCTCCGTGGGACAATGAATGATAGTGAGGGTTGGCGTGAGATTGTTCATGGGAATATCCATGCTGCTTGCGCAACATGATGATGATGATTTATATTTGCCGTGTTTATGTTTCTTAGCATAATAGCGTGCATTAAGTACGAAGCCCCTTACTATGATATGACCGTCTAAGCACATAGCAACTACGACCCCCCTCGGGACAAGTGAAGTGAAGTAATAAACATATAGTTGTCAGGGTGGCTTAAAGTCGTTAAAAGCCCGACAGCGAGGGAGTCTATCCCCTTTTCACTAGCGCTAAACCAAGGGGATTCTTTTTGCGTCTGAGGTTGAGCCCCACACTACAATATGCTCTTTATTTTCACCGCACAGATCCCTGTACTAATCATGCGCAGACTTGGCAAGGGCCGTATCGAAACAGGAACCTTATTGTTCCTAGTCAGACACTCTACCGACTGAGATAGATATAAGCAGGCAATGATAAAAAAAAGAAATATTGGACCATATGACCTTTAGGCACCCTTTTGATCTCGATTAAGAAATGACATGTTTTTCATTTACACCGTCAATATCCGGTTGTTTGTTAGGGTTAGGGTTAGGGGTTAGGGGGTTGATTTTATAAATTTAAAAAAATGAATCTAAAAATCGTCTGTTAAAAACAACCGATATTGACGGTGTAAAGAAAAACATGTCCTTTCTTAATAGAGATCAAAAAGGGGTGCCCTAAGGTCATATGGTCCAAAAATAGTTGTAAATATTTTCATCTAAAAATATAAAATTTTAGATGAATAGACTGACCGATGCAGATATATGAAAACTTTGATATGGATAGAACAGATAGATATACAGATAAATAAATCGATTTTAAACTGCTTTGATCGATTTTAGTGAGAAAATGAGGTCAAATAAAGTATCGATTCCCAAAAGTTATAAAAAACTGTCCAACTTCTTTGCAAGTTATATAAAATATTTCTAAATTTAATCCGGGAAAAAAACAGTAACAAGTCTCGTAAACACACGCAAAGCTAATTTTTTTTTTTAAATAAAGAACGTAACAAAAATCAGGAAGAAATCTCGAAGAATATTTGGTTTGAAAAAAATAAAACAACAAAAAGGAAATAAATAAAAAAATAACGAGAAGTTATATGTAAGTAATGAAGATAATAATAATGATGAAGAAGAAGAAGAAGAAGAAGAAAGAAGAAGAAGATGGTGATGATGATGATGATGATGCTGAAGAAGAAGAAGATGATGATGATTGATGATGAAGAACAAGAAGATGATGATGATGATGATGAAGAAGAAAAAGAATTAAGAAGAAGAGGAAGAAGAAAAATTAAGAAGAAAAAGAAGAAAAAGAAGTATGAAGAATTAAGATGAAGAATAATAAGAAGTATGAAGAATAAGAAGAAGAAAAAGAAGAAGAAGAAGAAGAATTATGAATAATAATAATAATAATGATAAGAAGAAGAAGAAGAAGAAGAAGAAGAAGATGAAGAAGAAAAAGACGAAATGCTAGTAGTTGGAATAAGAAGAAGAAGAAGAAGAAGAAGAAGAAGCATGAATAATCAAGAAGAAGTAAAGGTATGAAGAATGAAAAGTATGAAGAATAATTATAAGAATTATGAAGAAGAAGCAGAAAAAGAAGAAGACAACGAAGTAGTAGTAGTAGTAAGAAGAAGAAGAAGAAGAAGAAGAAGAAGAAGAAGAAGAAGAAGAAGAAGAAGAAGAAGAATGAAGAAGAAGAAGAAGAAGAAGAAGAAGAAGAAGAAGAAGAAGAAGAAGAAGAAGAAGAAGAGAGAAGACGCATGGAAGAAGAAGAAGAAGAAGAAGAAGAAAAAAGAAGAAGAAGAAGAAGAAGAAGAAGAAGAAGAAGAAGAAGAGGGAAAAACCATGAGAGAAAAGTAAACGTAATCCCAATTGGGGAAGAAACTATAAGAAAACTAAGTGCTTCTCGTAACCCGACAAGGCAATGATATTTTTTTGTATTTATAGAAACTGAAAAAACAAAAAACAAAAAAAAAAAAACAAAGAAAACGTATTCTCGATTTAAAAATATTCAAATACTTAATGCAAATTTATCTTTAAAAGCGAACAAAAATGGCGGTTTGCTGTGAACTGAGAAAAAGGGAAACGTAGAATCGTGGAAAAAAAACTTAGCGGCCATATAAGCAAGTGCAAAGAAACATAGACAAGGATAGAGGAAAATAGATAGAGGATATTGAAAAAATGGTGGAGAGAGAGGAGAGAGAGAGAGAGAGAGAGAGAGAGAGAGAGAGAGAGAGAGGGGGGGTATTTGGTGCGTGCACAAGCAATTGTACAGGGCGTGGACAAAATAAGGAATCTTAGTATCATAATTTTGAAACTCCTCCTTGGCCTAGCACTAGTGAAAAGGGGATAGACTCCCTCGCCGTATGGCTGATACCGACTTTAGGACCTCTCCCCATCGACTATAAACCCATCAAACGTTTGTTGTTTTTATGTTTTTTTTATTTATTATTAATTTTTATTGTCTTATTTTACTAAGACTGTTGTTTTTTTTATAGAGATATCCTCAGAAGAAATTAATCAAAATTCATTGTTTGTGCTCGTATATCAGGCGAGAGTATAACAAAAAACGTTGAATTATTTGCTGTAGCAAGGAGTACTGTCTCGACAAGTAATGACATCATTTGAGAAAGAAGAAAAAAAACCCTCCTCACTGAAAAAAAAAATTCGGCGGATAAGCAACACCAAATAAATCGGATTTACATTTTTGCATTACATCTTGGATGATTTGGACGGTCTTACTTTTTTAACTAGAGGGTGTTGCAAGATGATAACAGTCGTAAAATTAAGGAACACAATTATTAATATATAAATATAAAGGAGTCGACTCTATTTTGGCATGTGCGTGTCGACTTAATACTCAGAAAAGAAATGTAATTGAGCATTAAAGTCTTGCATATACTTTAATGTTTATAGTAAGGAAAAGTTTTAAAAAATGTTTTCGATTTTTATTGATTAAATGATATAATCCAATAATTAGAAATCGATCGATTAGTTTTGAACATTACAGACAAAAGACACCCGGTCACTTACTGTATGAAAAAAATACGAATGTTTATTTCTAAAAAATAAAAACTAACGTTAAGCTGACCCACCCACTTCATCTCTCGTCGGTACAATTCTAGCTTTGAAGTAGTTTTGTTTTGTTTTGTCTTGTTTTGTTTTACGGCATATCAACCTCAGAGGGTCATTTAATACCGATAAAGTTTTGAAATAAATTAATTCTTAATGGATGA
Organism: Doryteuthis pealeii; assembly: GCA_023376005.1. Taxonomy (NCBI): domain Eukaryota; kingdom Metazoa; phylum Mollusca; class Cephalopoda; order Myopsida; family Loliginidae; genus Doryteuthis; species Doryteuthis pealeii. Next base: position 7,885,261 of record CM042171.1, on the reverse strand, counting down.
TACACTTTTTTTTATAAATACATTTTTCTATTTAACCCATAGATGGGACCCTAACAGGTTCTACCACTCCGGGTCAGAGTGGACCAGGAAGCAAAAACTGGAACCTCACCATCAGATAGAGTTTAACGTCATTCCCAGGACATGTAGACCCTCAGTCAACGCCTTCTAGCACATATTATAAAAAGGGTTGGAGCTTGCCATGAGGGAAATACGGTTGGGAAAATCATATAGGTGCTAGGGCTTGACGTGACCAGCCGATTGATCGGGGGGGGGGCTCTCCAACCGCCCGTCTAGCCCAAGATAGAGCCAAAGTAGAGTATTGCAAGTCATGAACTGCTCATCCACCTGGGCTCTATCCTTAAGCATCACGGATCGCCACCCACGGCCAACAGATGGCTCCATTGGGGGAGTCTTACCCAGAGCTTTGAAGTAGCGTTAAGACAGTTCCTAACTGTAATAAAAAAGACGACTTCTAAAATAAATTTTAAAAATCTCCCACCCGTATCGGCTTTGTTCTTGTGAACGTTTTTTTTTTATATCAGGAAGCAATAATCAGCTCTTGTTTTTCCAATATTTCGAGTGATGTTCACCCTTTATCAAGCTATTATATGACAACTATAACTGTGTAAAAAAGAGAAATGAAACATGTATATATATATATGTATGTATGTATGTGTGTGTGTGTGTGTGTGTGTGTGTGTTTGTAAATGTAAAGTAATCCAAATGACTGGTTGTAAAGGATGATTCTATTTGGGATCTTTGAAATCTCCCTGTATACTCTTGCAGGTGCAATCATATACTCATACAAGGATTCTTCTTAATCCCTAAAGAGAGCTCAATGTATAATAATCAATAAATTAGATTAATACAGATGAATATTTAACTTTCGAAGAAAGTTTGTTAAGTTTTTCTTTTCGTTGAAAGTTTTATATATATATATAATATATATATATATTATATATATATATATATATATATATATATATATATATATAGTTAAACCTACTGAGTGAGATATACACTACTAACAGTTTCGCTTAGTAGCTCATCAGAGCAAGAATTCTTGCCCTGATGAGCTCTACTTAGGTATTGAGCACTGTTTACTTTTTAGCTTTAGATAATACTAGCGATTTATATTATATATTCATATATATATATATTTCATATATATATATATATATATATAATATATATATATATATATTCTTTTGGCAAAGTGTTATAGTATTAACCGATTATTTTAGCTTGCTACGACCATCTTGGTCTTTTTTTTTCATTTTCACCCCAGGTGAAGTTCGGTAGTATATTTTTACAATCAAACTATTTGCCGTTTTTTTTCTGACCGCAAGGGTTTACCATAAGTTTGGTATATATATATATATATATATATACCAAACCTATGGTAAACCCTTCAGAAAAAAAGGGCAAATAGTTTGATTGTAAAAATATACTACCGAACTTCACCTGGAGTAAAAAGTAAAAAGAAGACCTATCTATCTATCTATCTCTCTCTCTCTCTCTCTCTCTCTTCTCTCTCTCTCTATATATATATATATATATATATATATATATATATATATATATATATATATATATATATATATAGATAGATAGATATTGGAATGAATGCTATAGTGATTGCAATCTTGTAGTTTTCTTCTCCTGTTGTCTACAATAATTGAATGCACTAATTTTAATTATAAGTTCCTTATTAAATTTCCCCCTTTTATTCATTCATTAATACATTTGTTTACTTCTGTGAAATATTTTGTAGTAGTTTTTTTAACAAATTAATTTTGAATCAATAGTGTTTATCTAATTCAAAACGAATCAGCACAAAAATGAACACCAACTGATTAATATATCTTATTATAATGGAGATTGTGGGTTTGTCTGTCTGTAACCGAAACTACACAAGTCACAATTCCCTTTGTTATTTACACACATTCTCCATGATTTTATTTTTTATTTAAACTTCAATTATTAGTAAAATTGTTTTACATCATTAAGACTGTTAACAATATCAACATACTAATAACATGCAATTATATTTATATATTCAACGAAATAGCGGTTTACAGCGTGAATGGGAAGGCTAATTTACATATTGATCTTTAAAAATTTGATTTTAATAAATATATGCTTAGTATTATTGATTTATAATTGTTTGGTTTTATCTTAATAAATATGAGCAAAAATCTCGGGGATAAATCTTAACAGAAATCTATTAACATAAAGAAATAACTAATTTTATTCTTTTCTTCCTATTTTAACTAAATAGTTAAATTAGGGAAATTTACCACTGAAAGACGGGAGTAAGGGAAAATGGTGGAACAGTTAGTTTCAAAGTTGTTCTATTTTCCGATTATACCCCCTCTGTTCCAAATATTTTTATCTGAATTCTTATTCAGTTTCATTAGCCTTTCTAATTTAACATGATATTTTATTATATTAAAACTTAAATACTTGCACCCGGAGGGTGCATATATTTGCTAGTATATATAGAATATATATATATATATATATTATATGAATTGAAGACCAATGATATATATATTATATATATATATATATATTAATCATTGGTCTTCAATTATATATATATATATATATATATATATATATTATATATATATAATTGAAGACCAAAATCAATATATTCTTGTATTAAAAAGAATAATCACATAATCACAATCAAAAAGTAATGCATCTTATTTATATATTCTATTTATATATTTTTGGAGGATATCTGCTTAATTGAAGTCATACCTAATTTTCAAATGTAAGGCTAAACAACATATGTCCGCCTAATGTAAGACTAAACATATATGCCCGCCTAAATTCATTAATTATTAACTAATTAATTTTCAAAAATTAGGTATGACTTCAATTAAGCACATATCCTCCAAAATTTTCGGCTAAAAAGGCCATATAAAAAAAACACATCGTTTTGTTTACTTACTTTCATATAATATATATATATATATATATATAATATATATATATATATATATATATATATTATATATAATATATATATATATGAACAGAATAAGCGTTTCTCTCATCTTGGAAATGGTCAGTTCGTGGATCACACGTGAGGGCCGGGTTAGCTCAGTCGGTAGAGCATTCGGCTAGAAACCACAAGGTTCCTAGTTCGATACCGGTACTCGCCAACGCAGCGTATGAGTAGTACAGAGATATGTACGGTAAAGTAAGGAGCTGATGTGTGTAGGTGTGGCTCCCCACCTCAGACGCCATAACAATATCCTTGGTCTAGCGCTATTGAAAAGGGGATAGACTCTCTCGCTGACTGGCTGATACCGACTTTAGGCCGCCCTGTCGACTTTACTTACTTTATATATAATATATATATATATATATATATATATATATTATATAAGGTTAAATTATTATTATTGTTGGAGAATTGATTATAGAGGGCTCAATTACTTATGTAAGAGCTTTTTATTATTTATTTTATATATATTATATATATACCACTCACTTTGTCTCTGGCTCTCTGAGTTTGTCTCAGTCTATCTATTCATCTATCTCTTTCTCTTAGACACAAATATCTGATTGGAAACGTTGTTGAAAACAGAATGTATTATTCAAGCGTGTAGTGAGATAGTGGTGATGGAGGACATTAAAAAATTGCTGACGTGCTTTAAAGAAAAAACCGATCCTCAATGCAAAATATCAACACTTTGCTCTCCTCCGTAAAGGAGAGTGACTCGCACAATGCCTAAACAATGCAACATTTTAACTGGACGTTGGACACTTTAAGTGCCAGGAATTTACTCATCAACCCGTGAAAAACAACAAAACAAAAAAAAAATAAATAAATAAAATAAAAATAGGCTGAAATAGTTGTCAATAAAGAAAAACAAAAAAATGAAACAAACAAAAACAAAAAAATCAAGATCGATTCGGGGTGGAGTGGGGAGTGAGAGGGGATGATTTGATTTCCTTTCGACAAATCGTTATTTCTAAGTTCGTTTTGTGTTTTTGAATTTAAAAAAAAAATAAGATCACGATTTTCTAAATAAAAATAAAACCCAAACATATTTTGGTAAAACAACTAATTAATGTTTCTCCGGTTGTATTTTAAGGATGCAAAAATATTAATACACAGACACTCACAGACACACACATACAGATATATATATATATACATATATATATATATCTTGTAGTGTATATATACATATATCTTGTTGTGTATATATATACATATATATATGTATATATAATATATATGTGTACATATATATGTGAGTGTAAATATATATATATGTGTGTGTGTGTATATAATTAATGTTGCTCAGGTTTATTTTAAGGATGTAAAATATTAATACACACACACACACTCACAAACATACACACACGCACACACATATATATATGTGTGTGTTTGTGTATGTGTATGTGTATGTATACATACATCTTTTAGTGTATACATACATATATATATATATGTGAGTATATATATATATATATATATATATATATATATATGTGTGTGTATGTGTGTGTGTGTGTGTGTGTAATTAATGTTGCTCGGGTTTATTTTAAGGATGAAAATATTAATACACACACACAAACTCATACACATACACTTTTAGTGTATACATATATATAGATAATTCATATATATATATACATATATATGTGAGTGTATATTTTATATATACCTATGTATGTGTGTGCGTGTGTGTGTGTATGTGTATAATTAATGTTGCTCGGGTTTATTTTAAGGATGCAAAATATTAATACATGCATATATGTGTGTGTATACATATAATTTATATATATATACATATATGTATTCATATACATATATATGTATATGTATATGTATGTATCTATATCTATATCTATATATATATATATATATGTATATTTATATATGTATAATATAATACATGTATATTATATATATATATACATATATATATATATATATATATATATAATATATATAATATATTATATACACATGTATATATATATATAATTTATTGGCGTCGTACATTTTTAGAAAGATGCTATTTCTAGTTACCAATACAATTTAATCACGAACACGTAGACTGATTGCTCTTTTCCCGGTTTTGAAATAATAACAAGCTGTATTTTGCGTTGTGAGAGATTCACCAATTAACACAACGCAATCCTAAAATTGTTCAGCTAAATCTCACCGCGACTCTCTCGTCCCCACCCTCCCCAATAAAAAAAAAAGAAAACCAAAAACAAAAAAAAAAGGTGTCGTGGATAAGGGAAGGGAATTATTTTTAACACCGGGATCTGCACTTGCATCTGCAAGCAAAATAAAACCGCAACATTCTGATTTGGCTTTCAATTTATTCATGACTAGCAGCGGCTACCCGGCGTCGCCTGGGTAGAGGGGGGGGGTTCAAAGTTAGTCCTGCAGATCCATTATTGCTAAATAGTGAGTTGAATCCTCGTGGGATGCCCCATTTAAATCCCTATGTAAAAAAAAAAAATAGACCTTTCATTTTATCTTCACGAATATTAATCAAATCTCTATTATTTTTGCTAAAAAACCAAGCCCTGGTGATATTTAATGTGTATATATATTTACTTTTTCGTTAATTGTTTTATTTTCGAAGTTTCTTCTAGACATACATATACACACACCTGCCCTTTATATATGTATAGCAAACCAAACTCTGGTGATATTTAATGTATATATATTTACTTTGTCGTTAATTGTTTTATGTCCGAAGTTTCCTCCGGACATACACATATACACAACTGCCCTTTATAAATGTATAGATTTAGAATATTTGGCAGGTGATTGGCTGGTAAGTTCGTTTCATAAGTAAAAAGGCAAAAAATAAAGGACCATTCTTGATGTGACGGCGTTGTTTGCTGTTAGGAAATATAAACCGAAAGCCAGTTGAAAGGTTTTTATGAAGGTCTGGGGTAAGTCGTTCGCTGAAGCTCGGAAGCTGGCGAAACGTGCGGGTCGTTATTTGTTTTATTTTCGAAGTTTCCTCCGGACATACACGTACACACAACTGTCCTTTATATATACAGATAAAACAAGGATAGTCCTGTCGGCTGAGGTTTTAGAACACACCGACTGCACCACTGTAAAATATTTAAAATACAATGCCGTAAAACAAACCAAACCAAACCAAACCAAACCAAACCACACCAAGGAGGTTATATCAGCTACCAAGAGGCGATCGTTTTGTAATGGTTATCGTTGCAAGAAATTGGACGTGGTGATACGAGTTCCCAGTCCTGGTCGAGACTGTTTATATTTCATATAGCGCTAATCCCCTTTTGAAAGGAAAGTATCTATTCTTCCACTAACTGTGGGTAAATATTATATTAGTGAAATAGATCACTAATTAGGCCTGAGCCTATTCTAGTAGTGATCAACCCAAGTGGAGTTTCAGCTCTGACAGATGGAGTTTCAGAATACACTGATTGCACCTCTGTAGAGGGGTAAGACACCCCCTCCAAATAGGGCCACCTGTTGGCCGTGCGTGGCGATCCGTGATGCTTAAGGATGGGGCCCTGGTGGCTGAACAGTTCATAATATGCAACATTCTACTTTGGTCCTTCCTTAGCCTAGACGGTCGGTCGGAGATGCCCCCTCCGATCAATCGGCTGGTCCTGTCAAGACCTAGCACCTATATGATTGTTTCAACCATATTGCCCTTAAGGCAAGCCCCAACCCTTTCTATCATATGGGTGCTGGAAGGCGGTGGCTGAGAGTCTTCATGTCCTGGGTATGACGTTAAACTCTGATGGTGATGTTCCGGTTCAGTAGGGGAATGTGGAGCACCCCTTCTTCACCATTGACCCGTAGTGGTAGTACCTGTTAGGGTCCCATCTATGGGTTAAATATAAATGTATTTACAAAAAAAAATATGAGTTTAAAAAAATTTCTTCCAAACCGCTACAAATCTTGTCGGCATTAAATAACCCACCTTATTTGATATGCCGTAAGACAAGACAAAGAAATAAACAAAAAATAAACAAAAAACAAACAAAGCAACTATCAGCCTATTCAATACTGAGATTGGTTACAATTTAAGCAACAATAGTTACCGTAAAAAAAAAAACGAATATCAAAAGGTCTTCATTCAGTATTAAATGACCCATAACGGGTTGATATGCCATAAACCAAACCGACCAACCAACAAACAATCCACAAAAGAAGCTTTTCTATGTTTTAGTGACTGATTGGTATATACGTCATGAAACTTTGTAGTTCCGAAAGTTGATGCGAATCACTGATAAACTAGTAAGATTAATAAGTAAAAATAAATTTGGCTTGGTGGCCTATGGTCAGTATCAGCCGGGCAGCGAGTGAGTCTATCCCCTTTTCGCTAGCACTAGACCCGGGAGATTTTTTCTAAGGTTGTGCGCCCGACCTATCACCAGCTCCCCACTTTACTGCACAGATCAGATAACCCAATATGTGCTACTCATACGCTGAGTTGGCCGGGACCAGAATCGAACCCAGAACTTTGCGATTCACTGGCGAGTTCTCTAACGACTGAGGTAAACAACACCAACATCTGGAGATGCCGAGGATCGAACCCGGGGCGTTATTTCGATAAATCTTTTAAGCGTCAATCAATTAGATTTTTAATAAAAAAAACAAAAAAACGAAATATTTCTAATAGAAAATACAAAAAAATAAAAAAATAAAAATGACAACCCAGAAAAAGTTAAAGAAAAAAAATCGGCGGAATATTTTGAGATAATATCAAAATACGAACAAAAAATTCTCCTGGTGTCGTATCGTGCGCACTAGGTTGGTAGTAATTATGCTTCGGCCCCGAAGGCGATGTCTGACCCCAGAGTCATCATCTGACGAAGGCTTTGTTGGTGGTTCAGCTGTTATCTTAAGCAGAATGGGTATAAAATAGGATATTTGAATATTTAGCCGTACGTGTATTATAAAAAAAAACTAAACACTGTCTGTGTCTGTGTCTGTCTGTCTGTCTGTCTGTCTGTGTGTGTGTGTGGTGTGTGTGTGTGTGTAGTTCAGAAAAAGGTTTTTTTACTCTACTACGGTCTCGGTGTTCAAGGTACACCTTCTTCAAGAATATATATATATATATATATATATATATATATTATATATGTGGTGTGTATGTGTGTGTGTGTGTGTGGTGTCTGTGTATGATTTGTGTATGTGTGGTGTATGCATGTGTTTGTGTATGTGTGTCTGTGATTGTGTGTTTGTGTGTATGTATGTGTATTTGTTTATGCATGTATGTGTGCCTCTCTCTCTCTATCTCTCTCTCTCTCTCTCTCTCTCTCTCTCTCTCTATTATATATATATATATATATATAATATATATATATATATATGTATATATAGTATTACTTGCTATCCATCATATTATATGATGTTGACACCATGAGAATCTGTTTCCTCTAATTGTTTTATAGTATATATATATACTTTAAATATATATATATATATATGTATAAAGTAGTTAATATATATATATATATATATATATATATATATATATATATATATATATTAGTATGTATGTGTGTGTGTGTGTGTCTGTCTGTCTCTCTCTCTCTCTTTCTCTTCTCTCTCTCTCTCTCTCTCTCTTTCGCTATTTACACGGTGCATTGCAGCCAACAAGACTTCATCAGATGATGACTCTGGGTTAAGGCATGGTTTCGGGACAGAAGCATCATTACGACTAACCTCGAGCACCCCAGCAGTATGTCACGATATATATAATATATATATATATATATATATATATATATATATTATCATATCTTATTAATATATTATATCATACATATATCTTATATATTATCTGTATATTATATTATGCATATCTCTTACGATATATATATATATATATATATATATATATATTATCAAAATTTTATGGATATATATTATTTTATCAAATAAGAAAAGTTTGTGTGTAACATTCTATTAATTCAAGCTAGTTCAAATCCATTCGTGGTATCACGTTTACTTTTGGACTAATACTCTTGGGAAAGGTATGAAACCCGTTCATCCACCCAGCTATGGGTTGAATAGTATCACGAGTGTTCTACAAGATTGGATTCGGCATTAAATAACACACACAAGTTGATGTGTCTTTGAACAAGAAAACAAACCAAATGCTTTTCGTTGTTTTCTCGGTTTTATGGACCGGTTTGAAATCCCACACTTACATTTAAGCACACATATGCTGTATATCACGTACGGTGTGACCCCTCCCCAAATATTAGGCTAACATCTAGATTACACTTCGGTAATCTAACAGGAACTGATCCATATCAATTTTACTTGAACATAAGCTTCAAAACATTTTGACGCACCCTTATATTTAAGCACACATAGAAGCGCGTGGTGTAATGGTTAAAACCATGGGAAATGGACTCGTCGCCCCGAGTTCAAATCCTGGATGTGGTAATTGCATTTCACTTTGCGCATTGTTATTTGTACAACGTTTCGGTCGATATGCCCTCCGGCCTTCTTCAGGTATTTCTTGTCGGACTCGGGAACCTTCTCGGACTCGGGAAATACCTGAAGAAGGTCGGAGGGCATATCGGCCGAAACGTTGTACAAACAACAATGAAGATGAGGACAATAGTCCGAATAACGCAGATAATACTAATATTCAAGCCTCATCTCAAACATTCAGAGAAATAGTATTTAGGTTACAGTTTGGTGATCTAGCAGGAACCTGTGCATTCAATGTGACTTGAACGTAAGCTTCAAAAATTTTGACCCACCCCTTATATTTAAGAACACAAATGTTGTATATCACATTCGCTGTAACCCCTAAATATTATGCTAACATTGAGGTCTCAGAAAGTCGCATGATACGCGTTTTATATACGGTAGATATTGTGAAAACAGGTTAGGTGGTTTTTGTATGCTTACGATAGAGTCATCGTTTGCCTGTTCAGCTAAGCGTGTTTCGGAGAGTTTTTTTTTTTCTTTCTTTTTCTTTGTTTGATTTTCTCATGAATTGATGCAACTTGTCTTTATTGAGGTTTTGCATCGTCGGTGCACGTTCAGGGTGGGGGTCTGTAATCCGCTTCTCTGAAGAGACCGTAAGACAAGTAGAAGCACTTTTGTAGGATTTAGCTTTTACAAATTGATCCTAAAATCGATAGGAAAAACCTCCTCCCGACATGCCAGCTTGCGTAACTCCATTAATGGATATTTTTCTTCTTTTCTTTCTTTTTTTTTCTTTCCTTTTTACTGACTCTCTGAGCGACAACGAGAAAACAATTTGATTGAACATTGCGTTGTTGGACACTGTTGAACATTGAGGGTTCAAATGGTTAAGGTGAAGATACGTGCCGTTGTTCTTATATATATATATATATATATATATATATATATATAACGATAAATCTAAAGAGTCAGACGAACCTACTATTAGTTTCGCTTAATGCTCTTCAGGGCTAAGATCTGATTCTTAGCCCTGAAGCGCATTAAGCGAAACTAATAGTAGGTTCGTCTGACTCATTAGATTTATCTTTATTATTTGCTCTACTTAGGTATTGAGCACTTTTTACTCATTAGCTATTCTCCTAGCGGTTATATGAATATATATATATATATATCTTATATACATATATATACATATAAATTATTTTTTTCTTTTGGCCAAATACTGTACCAATAGATTATTTTTTGTTGGTACGACTATCTTGGTCTTTTCTTTTTTTCAAAAATTTTTTTCTCCCCGGTTGATGTTTGGTAGTATATTTTTACAATCAAACTATTTGCTGGTTATTTTCTCGCCGCAAGGATTTACCAACACGCTTGGTATATTATATATATATATAATATATATATATATATATATATATATATATATATATAAATTTCTTTTTTTTTCCTTCTTTTTAATGTTCACCTTTTCAGTCGGTAAAATGACAAATATACCCACCAGGACTTTTGGCCCAATTTTTTTTTTTCTCTATTTCGCTTAAGATTCCACATTTTATAATTCTTTTTCTGCCATTTAAAAAAAAAAACTTTGTCATAGTGCCCATCCCTCTCCAGGTCTTTAACTGGTTTGAATTCTGAGTTTTCCTTCTCCTAGAATGGTTACCATACCAAGTGAAAGAGCCCAGACTATTTACCCATAGCTGGAGGGAGAATAGTTTGATTCATACCTTTCTCAAGGGCCTTAGTGCTATGTGGAATGCAAACAGCCTTATCCAGGATTTGAACTCGGGTAGCCAAGTTCACTTACTACAACAATAACCCTTAGGCCACAAGCACCTTGTAAATGTCATATTTTCATTTTTAGGAAGGTCCCCTGCACAGTATCCGGAATCCGTGCACTGTTAGCAAACTAATCCTTAGTTTATCCCAATGACATGATTCGGCATTCAGCATCATGTCACACTAGTAGCATGGATATCCATGACAATCTCTCGACAACCGTCCCTATCATTCATTGCCCCTAGTACGTCCTCAGCGCAGCATCCAGTATCCGCGCAGTGTTGGTCTATGTATGTCTTTGAAGGACGGCCTACTTTGGCATGCCTATGGGATGGCTTCCACATGAGAACGTCACTTATGGGTTCATCCTTGTTTCTCTAGCAGTGCCCAACGTGTCTTATTCGCCTCACAAGGGTTGATATGCCATAAAACAAAATAATGAAGCAACCAACCATGCAAAGATGACCCATATAGATTGCTGAATAATACAGACTGTTGAGTACGAGAAAGTGAAATATAAAGAGCCTAGCCCAGAAATTGAACTCGTGTAGTCGAGTTCATTTTTTGAGACGATAACCGTTACGTGACGTGCCTCTACCAAGATCATGTGATCATTTTCAGGAATAAAGCTATATCATCATCATCATCATCATCATCAACAACAACACTATTATCAAGTAGTTATGACATTACGGCTCTTCATGACACTTCCTCACCACCAGTCCCTATCGGCCATCGCATATGGAAAGTCTTCTACCCATCATCCCGTATCCATGTAGAGCTGATTAATGTAGCTATTTAACGACCGACCAACACTGGTGAGTCCATGTGTAGGTGCCCATAGGAGAACGTCACCTATGAGATCGTCCTTGGTAATACAGCAGTGCTCCGCACGTCTTGTTCGTCTTATTCGGATGTTTTGTGTAATATCCATACTGTTTCTCCTTTATGAAGTGCTCAATCCAGGATTGGTTGAAAATATTCCATAGCATTCTTGCTCAATTCACATTTAGTTTGTTTTCTCTAGGTGCTTCGACAGAGTCCAGCTGGTGCAGCTATACAATAGTAATGACACGGCTACAGATTGGAAGAATTTTTTTTTTAGAAGATCTTAAATGTTACTTCGTTTTAAATAGACTGATAATAATTGGATATTTGAATAAGATTATGACCTACCAGTATTTTAGTTTTAGTATGTGGGGTGGTCTAATGTCGGTATCAGACAGACAACGAGGGTGTCTATCCCTTTTTCACTGGCGCTAGACCAAGGAGATTGTTTTTGCGTCTCACAGATGGAAAGACCGACAGACGTGCAGAGAGACTGATATGCATATAGATAAATAATTACACGCACACACACACACATGTATGTGTCTTGGTGTATGTGTGCGCGAATATCTATCTATCTATCTATCTATCTGTCTGTCTGTCTGTCTGTCTGTCTTTCTGTTGATAGATAGATAGATAGATAGATAGATAGATACTGGCTGCCACACATTTATAGATAGATGCGAAGAGACTGATATATATATATATATATATATATATATATAGATAGATAGATAGATAGATAGATAGATATGAACAAACTGAAATCGTCTCAAATAAACAAACAGATAGATATATCGGATATATAAATGGGGTAGGAATATTTGAAGACTGACTGACAGTTATATATATACTTTCTGACAGACATACTGACTTACATATATATATATATATATATATATATATATATATATATATATATATATATTCTTTGGTGAGGTACCAAGTCATTTTGTATTAGGATGGTTCTAAGCTAGCCCTTTCTTCCAACTGTACGGTAAGTTTAGGTCCAATATATATATATAATATATATATATATATATATATATGTCAGTATGACTGTCATAAAGTATAAATATATATCTGTCAGTCAGTCTTCAAATATTCCTAGCCATTTAAAAAACCGCTATATCATATTTGTTTGTTTATTTGAGACGATTTCAAATTGTTCATATCAATCTATCTATCTATTTATCTCACTTCGCATCTATCTATAAAGTGTGCCAGTCCAGTATATATATATATATATATAATATTATATATAATATATATATTAATTTTTACGAGTAAGTAGTAGGCTGTCCTAAAGTCGGCTACCATCTAAACAGCGAGGTAGTCTATCCCCTAATCACTAACGCTTGAACTAGGATATTTGCGTATGAGGTGGAGCGCCACAACTACTTTCAACTCTTAACTTTACTGGCACAGATCCCTGGGTTACTCACACGATGAGTTGGCGAGCGGCTGGTATCGAACCAGGAGTCTGGTGATTCCTAAGCGCGACAACTCTACCAACCCTAGCCAATATTAGCATCAAAAAGTAAAAAATTAAGAATAAATTCAGTTTAACAACATCTGTGTTTTTCATTACAATTCTATCTATCTATCTATCTATCTATCTATCTATATAATATAAATATATATATATATATATATATATATATATATATATATAATCAATGTTATATTATGGTTTATACTCATAACTTGAAGTTTCTGGTAATGCCAATCATCAGATGAGTCCAATGGTTGAGATCTTAAAAATATTATATATATATATATATATATATATATATATATATATATAGAGAGAGAGAGAAGAGAGAGATAGATAGATAGATAGATAGATAGATAGTTTTCAACGTACTATGAGAGATAGGTAGATAGATAGAAAACAAAGAAATATGATAGATAGATAGATTAAGATAGATAGATAGATAGATAGAAAACAAACGAAAATTAATTTACTGGGTATACAAGCTTTCATAGATACCATTAGATATATCATTTTGTTCTTTCAAAAATCAAACCAACCACAGGTCTCTCTACGGATGTACATTAAAACATAAAACTACTTTTCTTCTGCTTATTTCTAATATTTATCTATGAAAGCTTGTATACACCATAAATTAATGTTCGTTGTTTTCTAATCGTATCTATCTATCTATCTATCTATCTATCTATCATATTTCTTTGTTTTCAATTTGAAATCTTAATTATTTTTCTTTTTTCTTTTATTTTTTTTTTTCTTTTTTTTATTTTTTTTGTTTCCTATTTTTTTTCATCTTATTTTTGTCATCTTTATCTATCTTTTTTTTTCTATTTTTTTTTTATCTTTCTTTAATCTATCACCTATCTATCATAGTACGTTGAAAAACTATCTATCTATCTATCTATCTATCTATCTCTCTCTCTCTCTCTCTCTATATATATATATATATTATATATATATATATATATATATATTTTTAAGATCTCAACCATTGGACTCATCTGATGATTGCATTACCATGAAACTTCAGTTATGAGTATAAAACCATAATATAACCATTGATTATATATATATATATAATATATATATATATATATATATATATATATAATATAGATAGATAGATAGATAGATAGATAGATAGAATGTGTATGAAAAACACAGATGTTGTTAAACTGAAATTTATTCTTTAATTTTTAACTTTTTGATGCTAATATTTGCTAGGTTGGTAGAGTGTCCGCTTAGGAATCACCAGACTCCTGCGTTCGATACCAGCCCTCGCCAAACTCATCGTGTGGATAACCCAGGGATCTGGCAGTAAAGTTAAGATGTTGAAAAGTTGTTGGCGCTCCACCTCATACGCAAATATCCTAGTTCAAGCGTTAGTGATTAGGGGATAGACTACCTCGCTGTTTAGATGGTTACCGACTTTAGGACAGCCCTACTACTTAACTCGTAAAATTATATATAATATATATAATATATATATATATATATATATATATATACTGACTGGCACACATTTATAGATAGATGCGAAGGCAAGATAAATAGATAGATAGATTGATATGAACAACGTTGAAATCGTCTCAAATAAACAAACAAATAGATATAGCGGTTTTATAAATGGCTAGGAATATTTGAAAGACTGACTGACAGATATAAATTTATACTTTATGACAGTCATACTGACATATATATATATATATATATATATATATATATAATATATTGGACCTAAACTACCTTACAGTTGGAAGAAAGGGCTAGCTTAGAACCATCCTAATACAAAATGACTGGTACCTCACCAAAGAATATATATATATATATATATATATATATATATATATATATATATATATATGTAAGTCAGTATGTCTGTCAGAAAGTATATATATAACTGTCAGTCAGTCTTCAAATATTTCCTACCCCATTTATATATCCGATTATATCATCTGTGTTATTTGAGACGATTTCAGTTTGTTCATATCTATCTATCTATCTATCTATCTATCATATATATATATATATATATATATATATCAGTCTCTTCGCATCTATCTATAAATGTTGGCAGCCAGTATCTATCTATCTATCTATCTATCTATCTATCAACAGAAAGACAGACAGACAGACAGACAGACAGATAGATAGAAGATAGATAGATATTCGCGCACACATACACCAAGACACATACATGTGTGTGTGTGTGCGTGTAATTATTGATCTATATGCATATCAGTCTCTCTGCACGTCTGTCGGTCTTTCCATCTGTGAGACGCAAAAAACAATCTCCTTGGTCTAGCGCCAGCGTGAAAAAGGGATAGACACCCTCGTTGTCTGTCTGATACCGACATTAGACCACCCCACATACTAAAACTAAAATACTGGTAGGTCATAATCTTATTCAAATATCCAATTATTATCAGTCTATTTAAACGAAGTAGTAACATTTAAGATCTTCTAAAAAAAAAAAATTCTTCCAATCTGTAGCCGTTGTCATTACTATTGTATAGCTGCACCAGCTGGACTCTGTCAAGCACCTAGAGAAACAAACTAAATGTGAATTGAGCAAAGAATGCTATGCAATATTTTCAACCAATCCTGGATTGAGCACTTCATAAAGGAGAAACCAGTATGGATATTACACAAAACATCCGAATAAGACGAACAAGACGTGCGGAGCACTGCCTGTATTACCAGGACGATCTCATAGGTGACGTTCTCCTATGGGCACCTACACATGGACTCACCAGCTTGGTCGGTCGTTCAAATAGCTACATTAATCAGCTCTACATGGATACGGGATGATGGGTAGAAGACTTTCCATATGCGATGGCCGATAGGGACTGCGTGCGGAGGAAGTGTCATGAAGAGCCGTAATGTCATAAACTACTTGATAATAGTGTTGTTGTTGATGATGATGATGATGATGATGATATAGCTTTATTCCTGAAAATGATCACATGCATCTGTGGTAGAGGCACGTCACGTAACGCGTTATGCGTCTCAAAAAGATAACCGACTACACGAGTTTCAATTTCTGCGGCTAGGCTCTTTATATTTCACTTTCTCGTACTCAACAGTCTTGTATATTCAGCAATCTATAAAATGGGTCAATCTTTGCATTGGTTGGTTGCTTCATTTTTTGTTTTATGCGCCACATTCAACCCTTGTGAGGCGAATAAAACACGTTGGGCACTTGCTATAGAGAAACAAGATGAACCCATAAGTGACGTTCTCATGTTGAAGCCATCCCATAGGCATGCCAAAGTAGCGTCCTTCAAAGACATACATAGACCAACACTGCGCGGCTACTGGATGCTTGCCGCTTGAGGACGTACTAGGGCAATGAATGATAGGGACGTGTCGAGAGATTGTTTATCATGGATATCCATGCTACATAGCTGTGACATGATGCTGAATGCCCAATCATGCATTGGCGGATAAACTAAGATTAGATTTGCACTAACAGTGCACGATTCCGGAACTGTGCAGGGGACCTTCCATAAAAATGAAAATATGACAACAAGGTGCTTGTGGCCTAAAGGTATTGTTGTAGTAAGTTGAACTTGGCTACCCGCAGTTTCAAAATCCTGGATAAGGGTTTGCATTCCACAATAGCCTTAAGCCCTGAGAAAGTATGAATCAAAAACTATTACTCCTCCAGCTATGCGGTAAATAGTCTGGGCTCTTTCACTTGGCTAGCGTAAAACCATCTAGGAGAAGCGAAAACTCAGATTCAAACCAGTTAAAGACTACATGGAGAGGGATGGGCACCTATGGACAAAGTTTTTTTTTTTAAATGGCAGAAAAAAGGAATTATAAAATTGGAATCTTAAGCGAATAGAGCAAAAAAAAAAAATTGGGCCAAAAGTCCTGTGCGTATATTTGTCATTTTACCGACTAAAAGGTGAACATTAAAAAGAAGGAAAAAAAAAAAGAAATTATATATATATATATATATATATATATATATATAATATATATATATATATAATACTACCAAGCGTGTTGGGTAAATCCTTGCGGCGCAGACAAATTAACCAGCAAATAGTTTGATTGTAAAATATACTACCAAACAACATCAACCGGGTGAGAAAAAAATTTGAAAAAAAGAACAAGACCAAGATAGTTCGACCAACAAAAAATAAATCATATTGGTACAGTATATTGGCCAAAAGAAAAAAATAATATAATGTATATTATATGTCTATATAAGATATATATATATATATATATTCATATAACCGCTAGGCAGAATAGCGTAATGAGTAAAAGTGCTCAATACCTAAGTAGAGCCAAATAATAAAGATAATCTAATGGAGTCAGACGAACCTACTTATTAGGTTTCGCTTAATGCGCTTCAGGGCTAAGAATCAGAATCTTAGCCCATGAAAGCATTAAGCGAAACTAAATAGTAGCGTTCTCTGACTCTTTAGATTTATGCGTTATATATATATTATATATATATACTATATATATATATTAAGAACAAAACGGCACGTATCTCACCTAAACCATTTGAACCCTCAATGTTCACAGTGTCCAAACAACGCAATGTTCCAATTCAAGATTGTTTTCTCGTGTCGCTCAGAGAGTCCAGTTAAAACAAGGAAAAGAAAAAAAGAAAGAAAGAAGAAAAAATCCATATGGAAGTACGCAAGCTGCATGTCGGGAGAGGTTTTTCCTGATCGATTTTTAGGATCAAATTTTGTAAAAGATAAATCCTACAAGTAGCCTTCTACTTGTCTTACGTTCTCTTCAGAGAAGCGATTACAGAACCCCCACCCTGAACGACCTTGCGACGACCGATGCAAAACCTCAATAAAGACAGTTGCCTCAATTCAAATATCTGAGAAATCAACAAAGAAAAAGAAAAAGAAAAAAAAAAAAAACTCTCCGAAACACGCCTTAGCTGAACAGGCAAACGATGACTCTATCGTAAGCATACCCAAAAAACCACCTAAACCTGTTTTCACAATACTCTACCGTATATAAAAAACGCGTATCATTGGCGACTTTCTGAGACCTCAAGCTTAGCCATAATATTTTAGGGGTTACAGCGAATGTGATATACAACATTTGTGTTCTTAAATATAAGGGTGGGTCAAAATTTTTGAAGCTTACGTTCAAGTTCACAGTTGAAATGCACAGGTTCCTGCTAGATCACCAAACTAGTTAACCTAAATACTATTCTCTGAGAATGTTGAGATTGAGCCTTGAATATTAGTTATTATCTGCGTTATTTCGACTATTTCCTCATCTTCATTGTTGTTTGTAACAAACGTTTCGCCGATATGCCCTCCACCTTCTCTCTCAGGTATTTCCCGAGTCCGCCAGAAGCCGTTCCCGAGTTCCGACAAGAAATACCTGCAAGCAAGCCGGAGGGCATATCGACCGAACGTTGTACAAATAACAATGCCGGCAAAGTGAAAAATGCAGGATTACCACATCCAGCGGATTTTGAACTCGGCGCGCACGCAGTCCATTTCCCATGGTTTTAACCATTACAACCCACGCGCTTCTATGCTGTGCTTAAATATAAGGGTGCGTCCAAAATGTTTTGAAGCTTATGTTCAAGTAAAAATTGCATATGGATCAGTTCCGGTTAGATTACCGCAAAGTGTAATCTGATGTTAGCAACTAATAATTGGTGGAGGTCACACCCGTACGTGATATAACAAGCATATGTGCTGCTTTAATGCTAAGTGTGGGATTTCAAACCGGTCCAATAAAACGAGAAAACAACGCAAAAGCATTTGCGTTTTTTGCTTCTTCTTCACAAGACACATCAACTTGTGCTGTGTTATTTAATGCCGAATCCCAATCTTGTAGAACACTCTGATACTATTCAACCCATAGCTGGGTGGAATGAACCGGTTTCATACCTTTCCCAAGAGTATTAGCTCCAAAAAGTAACGTGATACCACGAATGGATTTGAACTAGCTTGAATATAGAATGTTGACACACAAACTTTTCTTATTTGATAAAAATAATATATATCCATAAAATTTGATAATATATATATATATATATATATATATATACTATATCGTTAAAGACATATGCATAATATAATATACAGATAATATATAGATATATGTATGATATAATATATTAATAAGATAGCATAATATAATATATATATATATATATATATATATATATATATATCGTGAACATACTGCCTGGGCTAGCTCGAGGTAGTCGTAATGAGCTCTGTCCCAAACCATGACTTCTCTTTTT
>CM042171.1:7839486-7865367 GCA_023376005.1 Doryteuthis pealeii | reverse complement strand
ATACCACACAACAGGAACAGCTATACACACAATACCACACATACAACACACACATATAATATATATATACGTGTATGTGTATGTGTGTGTATTTAAGTATGTGTGAGTGTGTTTGTGTATGTTATATTATTTATATGGTGTGTATATGTAATATGTAGAAGCTGAATAGAGAATTTCTATAATGTACCCATACTATATATCCATCTCATAATACCTCTGTGTGCATGTGTGTACTGTGTATTTATGTAATGATAGATTATAAATTCTGTCCATGCTGAATAGAATATAGGTATTAAACAAAATAACAGTTATGTGTTAATAATCTGTCTTCTCAGAACGTATCGATCATATCATTATATAACAATATATAAGGATAAATGTTATTTCAAACGTCGATTTAATATAATTATTATATTAATACTAACCTCTGTGTGTGTGTGCAGTATGTTAAGTGTGCAATGTACATGTATGCTGAGTAAAATGGAAATTTACTATATTGGTATTATATAAAGATATAATTTATTTATGTGTGTATATGTATGTGTGAATGAAAGTTTCTATATGTACACCACTATATAGCATTACATAGTAATACATGTTTGTGTTGTGTAAGTGTGTATATATTGTATGAAACAATATTATGATATAAGGATGTATCCTGTTGTAATATTAGGATTACAACATTACGCTCTAGTGAATAACTCAATTATATTCGTTAATATTCCATGTATATACATATAATACTTCCAATCTTATTAATATACTACTTATATATGTTCAATGTTCAATATGAATAATATATTTGTGCTGTGATGTATTATGTAAGTCTCTTATTGTGTTTGTATATGTATAGTAATTGAGTACTTTTCTTATAATAGGTGTGTCCGTGTTTGGTATGGCATAGGTGGGCCTCTGCGGTTTGTATAAAACGAAATCGTAACACATACAATATATATATAATATAATAAATAAAATATGTATACAGTACTATTATGAAAATCATTAAATGCTCTAATGTAATATCACATAAAGGAATTGTCAAATACATTATGTGTAGTTCAATTATTCACGCTCCATTTAAATTTCATAAATGATCAATATGATATATATATTTGTGTGTGTATGATGAATGTGTACTTTGTATGATAATTTGATGATAAGGTAGTAGGATTTGTTACGTGTAATAAACTATTATAAATTCATATCATATTATGTGTGATGTACTCGTATAGTGTGGTTGTGAACGAGTGAGTATAATCGTAGCATAACAACACTATATATTTATTTAATATATCAACATATCTTATACTCTTATATATATATAAGTATAATAAATAAATATATGAATATAGATCATATACTCACATAAGATTCTTAAATAACATTCTATTAGTATAACAAATCGTAACAATGATTCAATAATGAAATATTTATACAAATAAAACATATTATAAAAGAAATTACAAATCTGTGTGGTGTCGATATGTATGTATGTGTAAGTGTGTTTGTATATGGTAATATACATATTTTATTATCGCTGGGTAGATAGTAATGTACGTGTGGGTGCGGCTGTTTATATGTACCATACATTATATATTAACATATATGATATATTGTTGTATAATATGTAACGGTATTTCATCCACTACAGTTATCTAGTAAATATCCTCTTTACCGCATATAATGTTCCAATATATACAATAAATTACTAAGTTTTAATCGCACCTCAACTACCGCAATAATCACTCACACACTTGATGTGTGTATGTGTGTGATATTTGATAGTATAGACTGTATAGTGTGGAATCTGTGATATGTTCGCTATAGTATATATATTTTAATATATCGTGTGTGATATGGGTACGTCTGGGTAGCGGTTGCTATTGAATGTACATACGACTACTATATATACTTATACAGGTATATAGTTAGTATATATGTATGTATGGTATAGGATTCAAATACATCTACTGTGTAATTATTTCCGCTTAACGCGCTATCACATATAATATATGTTTCATATAGAGTCATAATTATGATCATAAATATATTTGTGTGTAATGTATGTGGTGTAAGGTGAGCAGTTTGTATATGCATATATATACTGTGGTGTGAATGAATGCTAAACGTGTCGAGGGTGCGGTCTTGTTAATCTTACATATCATACTATACTATATAATATCTCACCTAAAACCATAACTATAAATTCTATGCAATATTCAAAGTATAGGAATTCAATATAACATCTAATGTTGTACAGCTATCTAGATCGTCTTATCTTCATATACCTATAAACACGTATATTAATAATTGTAACGAAGAATTGATCTAAATCGAATATAATAAAATATATTAACTGTAATAAATTATACTTGTGTGTATGTGGTGTGTTAGGTGTGAGTGTGTGTGTGGTGTGTAGTATATGTGTGTGTGTGTGGTAAATGTATGTAATAATATAACAATCACATTGAAACCACATAGAAAATTCACATATACATCTCACTTAAACTCATTTCTCGTTCAATGTTCAAAAGCTATTCTTCAGTATATATTTTCATATATTGCATGTGGGGAGTATGCCTTGCATCTAGCGAGAAGATAGGAACATGCGTATTTGACTTTACGTAATACATATCACTTCCATAGAGAATGTAATACCTATAAAAGATAAAAACCTAAATAATCTTATATATACTTCATTAAAAATTGAACTTAATAACTTAAATTCATAATGATTCGAAAAAGACGATCGATAGATTCATAGCTCATATGGTTATTCATGCTTCAGTGAGTGTGAACTAAAATGATTCGGCACATCAAACGAAATATTCGCTAGAGCCAAGGTTTGAGCGGCAGTTGAAGCGCTAAAAAATAGCACAAGTCGCAAAACTATGTCGTCAAGGATTAAAGGCGGGGTCCTATCAGCGCGCTACTCTTTTTTTGAATTGGAATCAATGGGAAGTCATTATGAACCTTTTAAATTAGTTCTGTCTCGCGTAAACACTGACAGAAACGACAAGATTGGCGGTTTGAAAAGATCGAAAGGAAACAGAAATAAAAGATAAATCTTGGGATTGAAATGGAATACTTATGCTAATGTATATATTTATGGGTTATTTTTTTTTCAAGGGTTTGACACTCTGACATTATTTTTCTTCTCTCTTCCTTCCCTTGCTTGTCTGTATTAGTATAAGTCTCGGTATGGTCATACTTCTTCTTCTTCTTTCTTCATTACTTATGCAATTCCATTACACTCCAACTTACTCCCTATGGATCTTTCTTTTCTATCTTCTCCCTCTGCTGTTTTTTACTTCTTTATAATCGTGTCACATTGGATAAAAAATCATCCGAATTCTCTTTCCCCACTCCTTTCTTTTCTCTTGTTATACTTCTCTTTAACAATTTCTTAATGCTTATCCATTCTTTTTCTTTGCAATTTCAGTTTTCCTACTTTTTCACTATTGCATTCTTCTTCTTCTTTTTCTCCTTCATTCTGCGTTCTCTCTGCACCTCTATACCCTTATTCCATTAATCTATTCGTTCACTTCCTTCTATCTTCATTGTTATTTGTCTGTATCTTCTTTCCTCTCTTTAGCAATTCTTCTTAACTTACTTCTTACTTCTTCTTATTTCTCTCTCTTCTGCAATCCTACTTTCATTTTCTCTCTTCATCTTCTCCTCTGACTCTTTCATTTTTCTTCTATTTTTCTTTTTTCTTCTTCTTCTCTTTCTTCTTCCTTCTTCTTCTTCTGTACTTCTTCTCTCTTTCGTTCTTCTCTTTCTATTGTATATATAAATTTTTCATCTCTTCTTTGTTTGCAATTCTTTACTCTCCTTCTTCTTCTACTTTTTATTTTGCTCTTTTCTTTTTTCTTTTTTCTTTTTCTTTAACACAGTATCCTTCTCTACTTTATATTCTCTTTACTTCTTTGTATCCCCATTATGGGCAAATATCCTTCTACACACGTTACCTCCTTCTTTTATCTTTTTCTTTACAAATTCCTTATACTCTGTCACTCTGTATTCTTTCAATATAATTTCTTTCAATACTATTGATATCTTCCTCCATTTGTATTTTCTTATTTCTTTGCAATTGTCTTCTTCTTGTACCTCTTAATATTAGCAGATTCTTCTTCTTGTTTTTTTCTGCCTCCTTCTTCTTTTCTTTCCGTTCTTGACATCGAATAGATCTTCTTCTCTTCTTCTTCTTCTTCTTATTCTTCTATTTTATATATATATATATATATATTATAATTAATCGATAAATCACTGAGATTAATGACCTCTATATAATTAATAATAACATTGTGTAATATATTCATACTTTGTATATATCAAAACAAAGTACATATCATGGGAATGATTATAAAAAATTGAATTGATGAAGTAAACTGCATATAGTATTTCGCCCGTAGACATTGTGCCCACGATAATGAAGTGATAAAATAAATGATGTGTATCAGGGAGGGCGAGCGAATGAACTATAAAAGTGTTGATGTAGATATCGATCCACTGAAGAGATAAATTACAGGCGATAATAAATATAAATATATAGATAGACTAGACATAGATTTAAAAGACCACACATCATATTATATATGCTATAATAAAATTGGTTGTAAATAGTTAAATAGATAGTAGATAATAAATATAGATAAGATGAAGACACATATGATAGTAGTATGGGTATATGATATTAATAAGGATAAGGATCGACTCAGCAGGATTGTACAGAAATAGTATAAGTATAGATTAAATTATTTAGCATATATATGTATCGTATTTATTGGTTGTAGGAATATTGATATGATATATTCAACGAGTAGATTAAGAATAGTACCTTGACTAATAGACACACATTATATTAGAAATAGAATAAGATTGAGTATAGTAGATAGGTAAAGAAATTATAAGATAGATAGATATTAAAGATAGATAATGAATAAAGTGAGGGATAAAACAAACATAATATATGAATATGTTACATTTAACGGACTTGTGAATATACTATTAGATAGATAGATATTTTGAATAGATGGATTGATATAATAGTTATACGATTAAAGATAAAAGACCCAATTACTATAGAACTAGAAATAGGTTAATAAAAGATAGAGGAATAATTAAGACACAATGGTAATAAGAGGAGGGAATTATATTGTATTTGGTTAATATGATATAACGATATTAGATAAATAGATAGACGATAGCATAAAATAGATAGAATAATAGATAAGATAAGAATAAAAGACACATATATTAGATGATATGTAAATTGGTTGTGTATATGAGAAGTATTAACAGTTATAGATATAAATAGATAAGACTAATTGAACAACACGTATATGCATTGTAGATATAATTAAAAATATGGAGAGATAGATAAGAGATATTACACACAAATATTGAGATATATTTTGTATGTATTAGGTAGAGATAGATAGATTAGATAGATAGATAATTATGTATTAAAAAAAGGTGAATTATAGAATAACGGTAAGAATTATGATAGAATAGAATATAATAAAAAAAACAAACATAATAAATAAATCTTGATATGTAATAAGAGAGTAGAATAAAAATAGATAAAATAATAAGAAATAGATTGAAATAAGATAGATAAGATATAGATACGATAGATGAATAAAGGTATTTAATTAAAAAATAGATTAAAAGACAAACACACAATATAATATTTAAATGTAATTGGTTTAGATAGATAGATAGATAGATAGAAATGTAAGAATGTACAAAGGTAAAATTATAGATGATAAAGAACTATATACGATGTTTTTGATTGGTATAGATAGAATAGAAATAGATAGAATTAGATAGATAGATAGATCAATAGATAAAGATAAAAGAATAAGAATAAAAGCAAATATATATGATAATGTATTATTGGATAATAGATAGATATGATACGACTAGCTCTAGATAAATTCAATGAACACAACATATAATCTATGTATTACTACAGGTTGTAGATAGATAGATAGTCATGACCGATAGATAAATAGAGTAATAAAAAGACATACACTCATTAAATGTATGTATTGTCTTCTATGATCAAGATAGAGATAGATAGATAGATATCCATTAAAATCACAGATAATAGATCACATACTTATATGATAATGAATATTGAGTTGTACGATATAGAGTATAGACTAGATAGATAACTAGATAGATCTAGACTGAAAAAGACATTATCACATACTGCTTATCAGAGCTACTTGTTAATTTAAGAGATTAGATAGATAGATAGATGGATAGATGATAAAAGAACAATATATCATTATGCAATACGCGTTATTGAGATAATAGATAGAATTAGATAGATAGATAGATAGATAAGATGATAAAAGGACACATTATACATGTTACGAATATTCTATTGAGTGTAAGATTAAGTAATATTAGTAGTTGATAGATAATAATAAAATGAGATAAAGCCAACTATATTCGTGATGTTAAATTGTCAGGGCTTGTAGAATAGATAGATAGCATAGATAGATATGATAGATAGTGACAGATATATGTGTGAGTATTAAGGTAGATAGAGTATCTTAAGAATGATACGCACTAGATAAGATTTAAGAATAGATCAGATAATACACATATATGACTGTTGTATTCGGTAGTAGATAGATTACAAGTAAAAGCGACAACACCAATATAATGCTCACTGTATTCGAGTTGCTAGATATCGATTTAAAATAATAAAATATCTGAGGAAGCCTAGGAAATATCACAGAGGCAATATCAATATGTTATATGTAATATGTTTGTTGATATTATATTATAAATTCATTAAGATGTTACATAATTCATTTCTTTACTCACTCCTATATTACACATAAAATACACTAACACTACATACTCACACACAACATCACCACACACACACATAAAACACATCTCACATATCGCCACTATCATATAAATCCACACACACTAAATATAAAAATTATATGAAACACGAACAACTAAATTTCAATTGACTATATTAGACTGCTCATCTTTAAACGAGCTTGATCAAAATCTATTCATGAAGACAATGCTATTTTTACAGCTCTACTTTTATAATTCTTCTTATTACACTCTAGTTTTCTATCTCTGAGTGTTTATTATCTTTTCAGAAATCTGACATGAGTAGAGCGAGGTGCTTGAAATTTCAGGTAATTTTTCCGTACTGCGACGATAGTTACGAATGTGGTGGCCTTCGAATGGTGTCCACCTACGTTAGCAACTTCAAATCAAGTTCTCTGTCTCAATGTGTCCCTCTTACATCTTTTCTCTCTCGTCGTATTATTTATTTTTTATATGTAAATTTATTTGCTTATCTTGATCATGAGTCTCGATCCGATTTTGCTGGTCGATCTCTACCGCTGACATGTTCACTGAAACATCGTCTAAGATATCTCTGAGATATAGTGCTTAGCTACAATCTGAGACAGTTTCGAGATGCTAAAATTGTTATAGACAAAACAATAACACTCCGATTGACTTTGAAAGCTCACTATATCTAATTATAAGACATACATTGGTACACTAAACTATGAGAGATTATAATAAGTCTTTTATTCGTTTATTATAGTCTATTCTTTAACTTACAGTTGAGTATATTGTCCAAAGTCCGTGGTACATCCATAAAATAGGGACGTGTAATCTCATTACTTATTACACTACTGTTTATGTGATGCATGCATATCAGATAAACAACGAATAAATTTCTCTGCTGCATACTAACCAGTAAAAATTGATGTTCATTTATGTAACTAGATAAAATGTAGAGATCAACATATACAGTGTAATGACGATTATACGATAGACTTTGCGAAAGCTTTATCTTCCTTAGACATAATGGCTTACTACACACTTATTGAGAGTTTTATATATTGTTCTTTTTCCATCTAATATTATTATCAGTCTATATCTTTCTCAATTTAAGTTAGTTCCAACAGATCGGTGGTAAATCATAAAATAATCTCATTAACTTATTACACTATGTTTATTGATGAAATGATAAGCATAAAAGAATTATTATTCTTTGCTTCCGATTCTACCCCACGTAACATATGGTTACTCCCCAAAATTATAAACTAGACAATATGTAGAGTATCAAAATCTACGTGTAATGGTATATAAAACCGATAGAGTTTTGGAAAGCTTTATTTCTAAAGCTTTAGAATAATGTGTACACTATTGAGAGTTTTATCATAGTCTTTTCATTAACTAGTGAGTTCTTTCCAAAAGGCATGATAATCCATAAAATAGGGGAGGTTAACACTCAATTATTATTACAAAAACTCTAAACACAGCAATCAGGTCGTACAATACTCAACATGTTTCGTCCTAAATCTATAAGAGTTAGCCCCATGCTCTAAAACTATCCGAACGAAGCCGATATTCAGTCCATAGGACAGAGATGAAAAACAATTTGTCTTATGTGAAAACATTCATTTTATGATGTTAATTTATGGTTAGTTATTACTTAGCTCTATAACTAATTCCACCCACTGTGACTAAGAAAATACATTTGTGGAACGATTAAAAATTGCCTAAAGAAATTGTTTATTCAACATATGGTAATGATACAATAATGCATGTGATTTACTTAATTCGTTATTATAAATACATTGTATTTATATTTCAATTTAGTTCTAGTTGAATTGTTCACTTAATGGTATAGCGATGGTACTATCTATAATACTAGTAACATAATAGTGTTAATGATAATAATTAATATTATATAATAATAAATAATAATAGATATTTTTAATGAAAATCGACATGTATGTACAGTGGGTTTATATATTTTTTATGAATGCGATATTTTAATGAAATTTGACATAGATAGGTACGAAGTGGGGGTATTATATTATATCTAAGAACAGATAAATTAATACTAATAATTTATAAAAATATAGACATGTAGTAGAGTGGGGACTCCAATATTATTTCTTATGAATATGATATATAATTAATAAAAAACTATATGTACATAGAGCTCAGGATCATAAATATTTTTATTGATACTTCATATATAAAGATTGACATTGTAGTACGAGATGGGTCATATATTCTATAGTAATACTACTTTTATGAAAATTAATAGATCAGTCAAGACGTGTGGGGGCTCATATCTTTTTCTATGATACTTACTTAAAAAACGCCATAAAATTGAAACATCTAATCGGTGGAGGTTTTGTCATATCTTTTCTATGATAAAATACTAAAAATAAAAATCTAATATAATAAACTAACTCTGAGTAAGTAGTATTGGGGGCTCTCTATTATATTTATAATAGTATACTAACTTCCCATAATGTTCTATAGAAAATTGACATGTAGTAGAGTTGGGGGCTCATATATTTTTCTATGAATACTACTTTAACTGAAACTAATATGTACAATAAAGAGATAGGAGCGTCATTATCTTATTACTATTGATAACTATTGAGATACATAAAAAATTGACATGTAAATAGAGTGGGGAGTTCATAAATATTCTAATCGTATAACATACATATAAATGAAAATATGACATGTTTGTAGATAGTGGGGGCTCAATTTATTTTTCTATGAATACTACTAGATTCACTCAAACTGAATATGTAATAGAGTGGAATTTCAGTATTATAAGTGCTAACTACGAATATACTCTATATGATAAAATTGACATGTAGTAGAAGTGGGGGGTATTCATATTTTCTTTCATGAATACTAACTTTATATGATATTTGACTCATCTAATTCGAGTGGAGGGTCATATCTTTTTCTATTTGATACTACTTATAATTAATACAACAAATATTACATAGTAGTAAAGATAATCAGTGGGGTATCATATATATTCTATTATATAGTATATAGCACTACTGTATTAAATGAAAAAATTGACATGTAGTAGAGTGGGGGACAATCAAATATATTTATCTATGAATACTACTTTATAAAAAACTCGAGATATGTAATAAGATGTGACTATTCATTAATAATTTTTCTAATATTGATACTACTAATATACCAAAAAGTGGACATGTAGTAGAGTGGGGGTTCATATATTCTACATAATTTCTAGAGCATATGGGTGTTATGGTTAGAGTCGTGGGGATGGAACTCGTACGACCGATTTTCATTCATGGTTACACACGACAGCATGTCTTCTTCACTTGGCGCCTATAAGATCCGTGGATCGGGTTCATTAGAATCCATAGTATCTACGATCAGATAGGTAAAATAAAGCAGCGTGTGACTGGGCTCTTTAAACTATTATCTAATGAGAAGCAAAACTCTAATTCACCAAACCTGAATGAAACTCTGACTTAAGAAATTGACCCTTAAAACTGGTGTCACTTCCCTGCTATGTGCGGGGCGAGGTTGGAATATTATATATATTCTACTTTATGAAAATGACAATTTAGTAGGGTGGGTTATATATATATATATACACATCTCAATGCATATTAATTTATGAAATTAACAAGTAGTAGAGGGAGGGTTCATAATATTTTCAACTAGCAGTGGGCTACGCCGGCGTCGCCTGGGTAGAGGGTCATGTTTAAGTTAGTCCCGCAGATCCATTATTACTAAATCTGAGTCGAAACAATCAATCGTCGGATCCGTACTCACCATTTAATCCTATTGTAAAAAATCACGGATCCAAATTGCATTGATCCAGCTACTCTGAAAAGAAATGTTAATGTCTACTATCTAAAATATTAATATGAAGAAAAAATGCTATGCTGTTTTATATCTAATTTAATTTTCTTAATTATCTGCAGGATATAATCATATCTTATATTTTTGCTGAAGAACCCAATCCCTGGTGATATTTAATGCGTATATATATATTAACTTTGTCGTTTAATTGTTTTAATTTTCGAAAAGTTTCCTCCGGACATACATATACACAAAACTATCTTTATATATATATATACGTCAGGTAACTTATATTGAGAAATTGCAGTAGTTACAGTAGCGGGCGCGATATATTTTCCATGAATTATTACTTTAGAAAATTGATTGTAATAGATGGGAGATATCATATATTTTTATATTTGATACTACTTTAATGAAATTGACATGTGTAGAGTGGGGATTCATTATTCTTCAGTGTGAATACTTATATTTAATGAAATTTCGACATGTAAGAGTGGTTTAAGGTTTATAATTCTTTGCGCATGTGATATTTTGATGACTATATTAATATAAAAAAATCTAGGTAATTTGTACTCATATACAAGTTAACATCAATTGAACGACACTCAGACTCTATACAAATATAAGTTAACTTATTCAATGATATATTGAGGCTTCTTGCTCACCCAATTATTAATTATAATAATCAACCATCAAGTTTTTGTACATTTTGATTGGGTGTGGTAATGTCTAGAAACATTACAGTCGTGGGAGAGCTGCTCAATGCCGGCTAAAGTAAGGCAAGAGTTCAAATAGATAGACGAAGAATAGAACCACAAGGACTCAGAAGATACGAATAGTGAGTGTGTAAAAAATCGATAGAAAAATGAAAAGCAAAAAGAAGGGAACAGAAAAAGTGTAGATAAATAAAGAGTGAGGATAAAATAGTCCGAATAATTCAAATAATAAACAAATTATCAAGGTTCACTCTCAAAAAGATTCAGAGAATAGTCGCTGATAACAATAAAATAATGAAAAGATAATTAGTTCCCAATAATCAAATAATACAAATTATCAAGTCTTCATCTAAAATATCAGAGAAATAGTGTAGATAAACATAAAAGATGAGGAACAAATATAGGACTAACAAATAATTAAATTAATCAAAGCTCATCTAAAGAAGAATCGAGAAATAGTGTAGATACCCAATAAGATGAGGAAATAGTCGATAAATAAAATAGATGCAAACTTATAAGTCTCTGATCTTTTTAGATGTAAGACTTGATAATTTGATTCAGAGATAATATTTGGATGATTTCAGAAAAATGGTAGAAGTTAATTGGTTTGTATTTTGGGATAGATCTGAATAAATTGTACACTTACAAAATTTAATATGTTGCCAATGATATTGGCAGATTTGATTATTACAGTGTATAAATTGTTCTGTGTAAAGTTTTCCTTTTCTTGTTTTTTGTTGTTGTTTTTGCTTTTGGTTTGGCGCTTTAAAGGTTAACTGTGAGAAAATAGAATGGGTAATTCAATGGACACTATAAAAAAAACTAAGCACAAAAAAACCCCTCAAGATTATAAGGTTACATACTATACTGTGGACGACTTATCTAATTGCTGCTGCCTTGCTTGCTAATAATAATAATAATAATAAATAATATAATAAAATAATAATATAATAATCAGGCTAAGGCTGATGTGAAAACTCAAAAGGAGCAAATAATAATAATGAATAGGCCAGGGGTAATTACAACTCTCTTAAGGCAAAGCCACATGGAATATATTTGCCAGCATTCGGCTATAAGCTTGGGTTCTGAATGC
Organism: Doryteuthis pealeii; assembly: GCA_023376005.1. NCBI lineage: Eukaryota > Metazoa > Mollusca > Cephalopoda > Myopsida > Loliginidae > Doryteuthis > Doryteuthis pealeii. The sequence continues at coordinate 7,852,890 of CM042171.1, read as the reverse complement.
ATTATATTATATATATATATATATATATATTATATATATATATATATATATCTTCAAAAGTCCATGTTTCATTTGAAGTGTTCGTTGAGGTGTTAAGTTAAATGCTTTCTCTGCACCTAATAATTTATATATCATATCTGTGTGTGGAATTTATAATATACATACATACATATATATATATATATATATTATATATATATAATATATATATATATATATGTGTGTGTGTGTGTGTGTGTGTGTGTGTGGGGGTGGGTTGTGTGTGTGTGTGTGTGTGATTGTGTATAAGCATATACTAACAGGTTTTTCTTTTACTGTGTCAATGTAAATTTTCTCTCCCACCCCGCTCGTCGAACTTTGCACCCAAGTTTGTGGCGGTAATCGGCTGAAGGAAATGTGCGAACGTCTCGCCCTTAATGAGAATTCACAGTTTTGCAGCCCGTTATAGTCAGCTTTGTTGCGAAGGTGAAATAAGAGGCCAAACAACTCTCTGTTACGGCCGTGGACGAAAAGCAGCAGATTGGCAGTTGCCAAGAATGTGACAGTATTTTTTGTTTTATAAAGCGAAGTTCATAGTTAACAAGTCTTAATGTAGTTTTTGATTAGGTCTACTGGAAACTATAAAGATATACGGAGTGGTTTGAAATAGAAAGGGAATTAAACTGACCAGGGAGAAAGAGATAGAGAGAGTGGGTAGGGGAATTAAAGTTAGAAGAGGGAGAGAGAGAGAGAGAGAGAGAAATAAAGGAGGGTAAGAAGAAATAAAGAGAGATAAATATATAGAGGAGAGAGTGAGAGAGAGAGAGAAGAGAGGAAGAGAGAGAGAGAGAGAGAGTGAAATAAAGCGGGAAGAGGAAATAAGGGAATAACAAGAGAAAGTGATCAAAAGAGTAAGAAGAAATGCAGAGAGAGAGAGTGAGAGAGAGGGAGATAACAAGAGAAAGTGGAATAAAGAGGGTAGAAGAAATACAGTGAGAGAGAGAGAGAGAGAGAGAGTAGAGAGAGAGAGAGAGAGAGAAATAAAGCGGGGAGAGGAATAATAACAAAGAATGGTGAAATAAAGGAGGGAAGAAGAAATTACAGTGAGTGAAGAGAGAGAGACGAGAGAGAGAAGAGAGAGAAAGTGAAATAAAGCGGGAGAGGAATTATACAAGAGAAAGTGAATAAGAGGATAAGAGAAATACAAGTGTGAGAGAGAGAGAGAGAGAGAGAGAGAAGAGAGAGAGAGAGAGAGAGAGAGCGAGAGAGAAATAAGCGGGAGAGGAAATAAGAGAAAGTGGAATAAAAGAGGTTAAGAAGAAACCAGAGAGAGAGAGGAGAGAGAGAGAGGGAAGAGAGAGAGAGAGAGTGAAATAAAGCGGGGGAGAAATAGCAAGAGAAAAGTGGAATTAAAGAGGGTAAGAAGAAATACAGAGAGAGAGAGAGAGAGAGAGAGAGAGAATAAAAGGGAGAGGAAATAAAAGAGAATGTGGAATAAAGAGGGTAAGAATGAAATACAGAGAGAGAGAGAGAGAGAGAAGAGAGAGGAGAGAGAGAGAGAATAAGCGGGAGGGGAAATAACAAGAGAATGTTGAATAAGAGGGTAAGAAAAATACAGAGAGAGAAGGAGAGAGAGAGAGAGAGAGAGAGAGAGAGAGAATAAAGCGGGAGGGAATAACAAGAGAATGTGGAAATAAAGAGGGTAAGAAGAAATACAGAGAGAGAGAGAGAGAGAGAGGGGAAATAACAGAGAAAGTGGAATAAAGAGGGTAAGAAGAATACAGTGAGAGAGGAGAGAGAGAGAGAGAGAGAGAGAGAGAGAGAGGAGAGAAATAAAGCGGGAGAGGAAATAACAGGAATGTGGAATAAAAGAGGTAAGAAGAAATACGAGAGAGAGAGAGAGAGAGAGAGAGAGAGAGAGAGAAATAAAACGGGAGAGGAAATAACAAGAGATGTGGAAATAAAGGGTAAAGAAGAAAATACGGAGAGAGAAGAGAGAGAGAGAGAGAGAGAGAGAGAGGAAAATAAAGCGGGAGGGGAAATAACAAGAGAATGTGGAATAAAGAGGGTAAGAAGAAAATACAGAGAGAGAGAGAGAGAGAGAGAGCACGAGAGAGAGAGAGAGAAATAAAGCGGGAGGGGAAATACAAGAGAATGTGGAATAAAGAGGGTAAGAAGAAATACAGAGAGAGAGAGAGAGAGAGAGAGAGAGAGAGAGAAATAAAACGGGAGAGGAAATAACAAGAGAATGTGAATAAAAGAGGGTAAGAAGAAATACAGAGAGAGAGAGAGAGAGAGAGAGAGAGAGAGAGAGAGAGAGAGAGAGAAATAAAGCGGGAGAGGAAATAAGAGAAAGTGGAATAAAGAAGGTATGAAGAAATACAGAGAGAGAGAGAGATAGAGAGAGAGGGGGAAGAGAGAGTGAAATAAGCGGGAGACGAAATAACAAGAGAAAGTGGAATAAAGAGGGTAAGAAAGAAATACAGTGAGAGAGAGAGACAGAGAGAGAGAGAGAGATAGAGAGAGAGAGTGGGGAGAGAGAGTGAAATAAAGCGGGAGACGAAATAACAAGAGAAAGTGGAATAAAGAGGGGTAAGAGAAATACAGAGAGAGAGAGAGAGAGAGAGAGAGAGAGAGAGAGAGAGAGAGAGAAGAGAGAGAAAGAATAAAGCGAGAGAGGAAATAACAAGAGAAAGCGGAATAAAGAGGGTAAGAATAAATACAGTGAGAGAGAAAGAGAGAGAGAGAGAGAGAAAGAGTGAGAGAGAGAGAGAGAGAGAGATGCTAGACACTGCTGGAGGATTTAGGACATACTCGTAAGTGACATTTTTCTATGGAAACCAGCACACAGTCACGCCATTGTGGACAGTTGAGCAAATACGTATATTAACCAACTCTGCGCAGATACTCGATTCTGTGCAGAGGACCTTCTGAGAGCAATGAATGATAGGGTAAGGTTGGCGAGAGATTGTCATAGATATCCATGATTAAAATCTTAATTACCTGTAATTAGAAATTAACTAAGTGACTCTTACCTTGTTTTTTTCCTTTGGTCAAACGAAAATGTTTACTCCAGTTTAAATAACTTATTTGGACAGTTTGGGTGAACTTTAAATTAATGAAATCATTTTATCATGTGATTTTCCAATAATCTAACCTGGGCTCAATGGGTGATCCAACGGCTCACGTTTTTTCTAGTATATATATATATATATATATATATATATTAGACGATTATGTGCTTAATTGAAGTCTTACCTAATTTGTAAATTGATTAGTTATAATTAAATGAATTAGGCGTGCATTTAAATGTAAGGCGTAAACAAATCGAGAAAATGTCAATCTCTGTATGTACATTTCAGCCTATTAGGCCTATTCAGTAGAGTTATTGACAGGGCAGTGCTTTGTGCGTGATTCGAACCCTACATGTCAGGCTGACAGGCAGGGACTCTAAACATTACACTAGCTGTCTTACACAGATTTTCTCGTTTATTTTAAACTGATGTATATATATCGCTCTTTTTGGTTGACTTACAGCACGACAGTGTGAAGTAGACAAACAGTATTTTTGAGATGGCGATAGCCGACAGTTATATATATATATATATATATATATATATATATAGAGAGAGAGAGAGAGAGAGAGAGAGGGAGGGAGAGAGAGAGATGAAAAGAGCGAGACAAATGAATAGGAACAAACTAAGTTAGGAACAGCGATAGATAGGAGCAGACTGCGATAAATTGCTAAATAGATAGATAGATAGATGGATAGATAGAAAATAGATGAAATTGAAAGTTACTTTTTTTTTTTGCTTGTTTGTAACAGCACGTCCAATGGTATTTTTTTTTTTTTTTAGACCGCTCACCAATTTATCCCTTCCATGTTTGTCAATGGAATGCACTGGTCTTTAAAGACTAAATTTTAACCATTTTACTCAATTGACGAACGGAGCCCAAAATAACTAGGCAAAATGAAGCAATTTAAGCGCGGACAAAAGTCTGCGAGAGACCGACTGACGGAACAATGAACGTTTCGCGGGCAAAGAATTCAAAATGGCGTCGATTGGATGTTTTTTTGATAATGCAGCGTCGGCCTTTTTTTATTTTTCTTCTTTTAGTGATAAAACCCAAACCTGATTTTCTTGGCAAGAGCGAGAACTAAAAGGCAGAGTCTTCGTCTATTCCGGTGTGTAAAATGCAGATAATGGCCAGTAAATAGTCGGCCAGTTTTCAGTCGCCATTTTATTTTGTTAAAATATTTAATTAATCAAAGAAAGACGCGGGGAAAAAAAAGAAAGAAATCTACTTATGTTATTTATGTTTGAATTAATGTTTTACCGAAATACGTACTCGGTTTGGGGGATTTTTTCTTCTTTTCTTTTCCTTTCTATGTTTTTTTTTGTTTTTTTGAATGAATGAAGAAGAGAACAGTTATATGATTTATTAATTGCAGTGGTATAACTGGTTATCTTGCAACACTCCCTGGTTAAAAATAAGACCGTACAAATCGTCTAAGATGAAATGCAAACATGTAAATCCTGATTATTTAATGAGAGGAGTTGATCACGTGGAAGCGACAACGAGAATGTTTCCAACGAATATAATGAAAGAGGGAAAAAAAGGAGAGAACGCGAAGGAGCCGGGAAAAAGAAAGAAATATACTTAGGTTAATTATGTTTGAATTAATGTTTTACCGAAATACGTACTGGGTTTTTTTTGTTTTTTTTTGAAGAAGAAGAAGAAGAAGAAGAAGAAGAGAAGAGTTCTATGAAATATTTATTGCAGTGGTATAACTAGTCCGACCGTTATCTTACAACACTCTCTGGTTAAAAATAAGACTGTTCAAATCGTCCAAGATGAAATGTAAATCCTGATTATTTGATGAGAGGAGGTGATCACCCGGAAGCGATGACGTGAATATGTTTCAAACGAACATAATGAAAAGAGGAAAAGAAGGAAAGAACTTGAGAGAGCCGGGGAAAACGAAAGAAATCTTCTTAGGTTATCTATGTTTGAATTAATGTTTTACCGAAATACGTACTGGGTTTTTTGGATTTTTTCTTTTGTTTTCTGTTAACCCAAAACTATTTTTATCATATATGTTCTATAAGGCAGTGGTGGAAATCTAAGGAGATGGAATTCCTCTTCCTTGTCACTACTCCCGCGACTATTCTGACCCGGATTGGTAGTACCTATGAGGGTCGCATCTATGGGTTAAATATATAAAAAAGATCAGTTTAAAAATGAGTTAAAAAGTGGAGCGAGAGAGAAAGAAATAGATAGATAGATAGATAGATATGAATATATACATATAAATCGTAATAAAAGTTTATCTACCTATCTATATATTTACATCTAGTTGATAGCTTATTTCTCTCTCTTTCTAACTTTCTCTCTCTTTCTCTCTTTCTTTATTTCTCTCTCTCTCTCTCTCTCTCTCATATATATATATATATATATATATATTATATTGTGTGTGTGTGTGTGTGTATATATATGCATATTCTCTCTCTCTTTCTGTCTCTGTTGTCTGTCTGTCTGTTCTCTCTCTCTCTCTCTCTCTCTCTATATATATATATATATATATATATATATATATATATTATATATATATATTAGTTATATGTAAATGCGCATATATATATATATATGTGTGTGTGTGTGTGTGTGTGTGTGTGTTATATATAATATAGTTGCTATATATATAAATATATATTCGTTTATATATATATATATATATATTATATATATATATATATATATATATATATATATATATATATTCATATATATATTATTTCTATAGAATTTCCTCAAGACCTGCAACAATAACCAGTTAGTTAAAATTATTATCTAAAGCAAGAAAATTAGTATAAGAATTGATAGTCTCTCATTATTTCTTTGTGGTTGCTAACTGATTGAATAAAATCAACTGAACAGAACCGGAAGTAAGTTTAAAGAATGTTTGCTCGGAATTATTCCAATTGCAAAAACACGGAAGGAACTATGACAGCGATTTAAGATTCGCGAAGAGCGTATTGTGCTTTGCCGACCTCATTATCAAGCCTCCATCTTTCTTCTACGATACATCAATAAGACGGCTGGTAATCGGACTTTGAATTTGCAAGTTTCTGTCATGCTATTTGATAAATTGTATTAACGTGAATTTTAGGAGGAGAACTTGGCAGAATCTTTGCGGATTTATTTTGCTAAATACCTAAGAACTTCCATTGCAACATACAAAGTCATCAAACATGATTGACAAACTCAGATTTTTGACAGGAAATCAATGGTCTTTAGCCGCCTAAAACTTACTAATGCAATAAGGACTAAAACTCTTCGCAATGCGGAATTTACTGAAAGACGTATATTTTCTCGAAATGTTAAATCGCACGCATGCGCAAAGAAGTGAAACAATCGACAAATAAAAGCCACCTTATCGCTTATATTACTATTATCAGATATAAGTTTTAAAAATTAAAAAAAAAAAAAAAACAATAAGTTGAATTAGATAACAAAGGTATAAAAAAGAAATAGACGAACTTGATTTTTCAAAGCATAAAAACAATTTTAAAAACATAAGAAATCTATAATAACAAATTACTAGCAGGGCCTGTGAATATACAACAGTATGATAATTAGATTATAACAACGTTTGGGAGCTATTACTAAATAGTTCAATATTAGCAGAACATGGGGATAAATAGTTCAAAATATAAAAAGTTTAATAATCTTGATTTTAAAAATTCAAAAAGAAACACAAAGTTGAAATAGATGACAAAAGTATAGAAAAATAGAAGTACTGGATTTTTCGAAGCATGAATTTTTTTTTAATAAAATAAATCAGCATCATCATCATGTCGCGCCAGCGGCACGGATATGCATGACAACCTCTCGCCAAACCGTCCCTGTTACTCATTGTTCCTGGAAGGTCGTCCGCGCGGCATCCAGTATCTGCACTGAGCTGATCTATGTATGAATATCATTCAGCTAGTTAATCTACTTTAATCATGTGCTATTTTATGGCTATGAGCAAGTTCATCTGGTAGAGTGCCGAAGGGGTGTTAGCTACTCTACAACATCATGTCGCGCCAGTGGCACGGATATCAATGACAACGTCTCGCCGAACCGTCCCTGATACTCATTGTCCCTGGTAAGTCGTCTCCGCGGCATTCAGTAGCTGCACAGAGCTGGTCTATGTATATCCTTGCTGGACGACCCAGACTAGCATGTCCAAGTGCTGGTTTCCACAGGAGAACGTTACTTACGAGCTCATGTTTAATTTTCCAGGAGTGTCGAGCATGTCTTGTCCGTTTTACTCAGACATCGCTTATATTGATATCATCAGATATAATTTAAAATTTTTATTTGAGTTGAATCAGATGGCTATGGTATAGAAAAATCGATGAACTGAATTTTTTGAAGGATGAAACTTTTTTTTTAAATACAAGAAATATCATCATCATCATCATCATCATCATTATGTGTTGTGTCACGAGGTGGAATGGTGTGTACATTTATTAAGCACCATGATCCGGTGCTGAACGGATACATACACACACAGAACAAATAAGTACAAACAATTAACAAGACAAACTCACGTTAAAAAAATGAGGGTAAGTTCGGTATAGCCAACGCAGCAAAGTCAGTCTGAATATTATTCAGCTAGTTAATCTACTTTAATCATAGGGTATTTTATGGCTATGAGCCAGTCCATCCAGTAGAGTGCTGAAGGTAATTGTTGGCTACTCTACAAATCATGTCGTGCCGGCGGCACGGATGCCCATGTCAACCTCTCACCAACCATCCCTGTCACTCATTGTCCTTGGTAGTTCCTCAGCGCAGTATCCAGTATCTGCACAGCGCTGGTCTATGTATGTCCTTGCTGGACGACCCACACTAGCATGTCCAAGTGCTGGTTTCCACAGGAGGACGTTACTTACGAGTTCATCTTTACTCCTCCAGGAGTGTCCAGCATGTCTTGTCCGTCTTATTCGGATGGTTTTTGTGATAGGGGACAGGTGGCCGTATAGTTGCTTTCTTGTGGGGTGCTGTTTCCACGATTTGTTCAAGACAGCACGCAGATTCATTTTGATGTTTGATACATGATCCTGTGCTGGAATTTATAACTTGTCCTAAAAAGTGTTGCCATTCCTTTTTGACTCACCTCCTCATATTCTGGTTATGAAATAAGCAGGAAATTTTCGTGTCAGTGAAGTTGACAACAAATGATGAAATCCATCGAATGGGGTCGACTCTCTCTCTCTCTCTCTCTCTCTCTCTCTATATATATATATATATATATATATATATATATATATATTATATATATATATATATAAAATTCAAATTTAAATGATAATAGCATAGATTTTTTTTTGGCATTTAATATTTTAAATAGTAGACATTAATTTTTATTTCCAGTGTTGCTGGATCAACGCAATGTCTTTTGTTTTTACATATGGATTTTAATGGGGCATACTACGAGGATCTAACTCGCGATTCAATAATAATGGATTTGTGAGATTAATTTTTTTACCTCCTCACTACCCAGGCAACGCGGGTAACCGCTTCTAATTATATATATAATATATAATATATATATATATATATATATATATATAAGATTTTTGGGTGTTTGTTTATTTTAGAAGCATTGTTGTATATTAATATTTATATTAAGACTTAATAAAGTTGAAACAGTCTGTACGATGTTCTACACACCGAATAATTCTTTGCGAAATTCACTTGTCATTATTATCTTCTATAATTATCGAATTTTATGCGATATATGCATTGTAATTGCCTTCAAGCGAAAATATAAATATTAATATATATATATATATATATTCCCGACATCCCACAATGCCGGATTAATTCAAGGTCTCTTTTACGTGGGAATTTATTTCATGGGTATCCATTGCTATTTATCACCAATATATATATATAAATAAATAGATAAATATATAATATATATATATGTGTGTGTGTGTGTGTGTGTGTGTGTGTGTGTATAAGATTATGAAAAAATTTAAAAGCACAAGTTCATAAACGTTAATAAACGAGTAATGTTTATTTAGCCTACGCTGCAGTGTTTCGATCTGTTTCATAGATCTTCTTATAACTTCTGTTTTTCCAACACTCGAATAGGAAAGGCATGGTTGGCCACCAACAAATTATCAGTCATATGAAATCCGATCTCCCCGACAAACTAAAGAGACGATTCTTCCAGGCTGTGGTTGTGTCGGTGCTGCTGTATGGCTGTACCACTGGACCCTAACAAAACGCCTTGAGAATAAGCTAGATGGGAGCTGCACCAGAATGCTGCGGCGGTCCTGGATAGGTCGTGGAAGCAGCACCCCAAAAAAAGCAACTGTATGGCCACCTGCCCCCCATCTCACAAACCATACGAGTAAGACGGGCTAGGCATGCAGGACACTGCTGGAGAAACAAGGACGAGATCGTAAGCGACGTACTATTATGGAAGCCAGCACATGGACACGCTAATGTGGGCCGCCCAGTCAGGACCTACATTGACCAACTATGTATGGATGCTGGCTGCTGCGCGAGGAACTCCCAGAGTCGATGAATGATAGGGAAGGTTGGCGAGAGATTGTCATGGATATCCGTGCAAACTGCGCGACATGATGATGATGATGATGATTTCATAATATTACATACCGTCGGATTCACTTCCACGTTTTCCTCACATACACATATATATGGCATTGTTGTTTGTTTTTTTTAAATCACGCTCGTAGACGCAATTTAACGTCATACCCAAGATACAAAGCTTGTTGGGTGTTAGAAAAAAAAGGACAGTTAGTTTGAAGAGGACTGGCCGTTGATCGGACTAACGGTAAATGGGATTTGGCAAAAAGGTAGAATAAAACAATCTGAAAAATCTGAAAATCACTCGAGCAATAAGAATAAAAGGAAAAGAGAGAATGAGATGATAATGACAAAGGAAATAACGGGAAAAGACAATGGGAAAATAAATGCGTCTAAAGAGAATTTAAAAGGCAAATAGCCATTAACGTAAAGAGGCAAAGTCGTTGAATCTTATTAGATGAAGTATTTCTTTCATCTTAATTTCCATTGCTTTTTATCACAAATTACTCAGACGCGATTCTGTTGTAATTAGTAAACAAGTACGTATCTACCAATCCTTCGCACGACTAGGATGTGACACAAGGTCAGTTTTTAAGAGGGTTTAATTACAATTATTCAGATTACGGTTCTGTTGTAATTAGTAAAACAAGTATGTATCTACGAACCCTTCCGCACGAGTAGGATGTGACACAAGGTCAACGTTTTTCTTTATGACCGTTTGTCAACCAAAGAAAAGAGTTCAGTATATATTTAACAACACTTCCGCACGACTAGGATGCGACACAAGGTCAGTTTTTAAGTTTATTTACAATTTATCACAATTATTCAGATTACGGTTCTGTTGTATTAGTAAACAAGTATGTATCTAGCAACCCTTCCGCACGACTAGGATGTGACACAAGGTCAGTTTTTAAGAGGTTTAATTACTCTTTATCACAATTATTCAGATTACGGTTCTGTTATAATTAGTAAACAAGTATGTATCTACCAACCCTTCCGCCCGAGTAGGATGTGACACAAGGTCAATTTTTAAGAGGGTTTAATTACTCTTTATCACAAATTACTCAGACCGCGATTCTGTTGTAATTAGTAAACAAGTACGTATCTACCAACACTTCTGCACGACTAGGATGTGACACAAGGTTACTTTTTAAGAGGGTTTAATTACTCTTTATCACAATTATTCAGATTACGGTTCTGTTGTAATTAGTAAACAAGTATGTATCTACCAACTCTTTCGCACGAGTAGGATGCGACACAAGGTCAGTTTTTAAGAGGGTTTAATTGTTCTGACCGTGATTCTGTTGTAATTATTAAACAAGTGTGTATCTACCAACACTTCCGCCCGAGTAGGATGTGACACAAGGTCAGTTTTTAAGAGGGTTTAATTGTTCTGACCGCGATTCCGTTGTAATTATTAAACAAGTATGTATCTACCAACCCTTCCGGACTGATTCTGCAGCATCGAGTAAACAAGTATATGATATCATTTTAATATGTTTACAGAAGGTATTTCAATGTCAGTAAGTTTTCTGTAACCATTCAGACGGCGCTAGTACGCTAATCCCCACACACACACATATATATATATATATTATATATATATATATATATATATATATATATATATAAGTCTCTCATGTCTACGTATCTATCACTTTATCCGCTGGTCTGTGGGGATGGGTCTATCTGCAAAAGAAATAATCTGTATAACGAATAGATCAAAGCCATGAAGTTTGAATAGCGTTCTGTCTAATCTTTTAAGCTTTGCTCAAGGATTAAACACATTGATAGTAAGAAGGCGATTTTGAGTTACATATCTTATTATAATGGAGATTGTGTGTTTTTCCGTCTGTAACCGAAACTATATTACTACTCAAGTCACAATTCCCTTAGTTATTATACATCACATTCTCCATGATTTTATTTTTATTCAAACCTCAATTATTAATAAAATTGTTTTACATTACTTACAATGTTGACCATATCTACACACTAATAACATGCAATTGTATTTATATATACAACAAAATAGTAGTTTACAGTATGAATGGGAAGGCTAATTTACATATTGATCTTAAAAATTTGATTTTAATAAATAAAATTGTATTATTGATTTCTAATTGTTTGGTTTTATCTTAATGAATATGAGCAAAAATCTTCAATAAATCTTAAAAGAAATCCCTTAACAAGAAGAAATAACTAATATTATTCTTTACTTCCTATTTAACTAAACAGTTAAATTATGAAAATTTACCAATGACGGGAGTAAGGGAAAATGATGGAAGAGTTAGTTTCAATGTTGTTCTATTTTTCAATCATACCCCCTCTGTTCCAAATCTTTTTATCTACATTCTTATTCAGTTTCATTAGCCTTTCTAATTTAATATCATATTTTATTATAAAATTAACTAAAATACTTGCACCCGGAGGGTGCATATATTTGCTAGTATATATAATGCTGATAGTATAGTTTGGTAAATTTATAAATAAAAAGTGTTCGATATCAGTGATAGAGAGTATGTTAATAAGTTAGGGTAGTGTAGTCGGTTTAGCTCAGTCGGTAGAGCGTCCGCATAGAAACCGCTAGGTTCCGTGTTCGATACTGGCCCTGACTAACTCAGCGTATAGGTAACACACGGATCTAAACAGGCTTGTTCAGATTCACTTTACGGTAATACTCATGAGAAAGGTATGTGCTGGATTATTTCGTGGATATATATATTATCAACCCCATCCGCACGAGCAGGATGTGACACAAGGTCAATTTCTTAAGCGGAGTTCAACAGGTTTGATTTCAGAGTTTTCCTTCTCCTAGAGTGGTTGCCTAACCAAGGTTAAAGAGCCCAGTCTGCCCTACTATTTATCCATAGCTGGGGGGGGGAGTAGGATCATACCTTTCCCAAGTGTATTAGCGCTAAGTGAAATGCAATTACCATATCCAGGATTTGAACTCGGTGACGAGTCCATTCCCTTGACTTTAACCATTACACCACGCGCCTCCCACGTGGATATAAGCCGTGCTACAATACACCACTTAAATTTATAGACTAAGCGATGTCACGGGGTTTAAACCTCAGCCAATCAACAGCCCGAATGCATGTCTGGTTGACTACTTAATCACTGATACTGAGAGACGTCCATTTGCAAGTATTGACGAAAGACTTGCAAGGCTGAGGAGCACCAAGCAACAACCAAATTATTCTTTACCAAAGGATCGCGCTCTGTTTAACACAAAGGATTCCGCTGGACAATCGCTCTTGCTTGAATACTAACGGATGGCTACTAAAATCGTAACAGCATGATCCCATTTAATCTGTCTGCATGGACTCCCATCGGCCATCACCCTTGACAGGCTTTCTGTGCGGCATCCAGAATCCACACAGAGAGGACAGATTTAGGTTTCTGCTGGTCGGCGCACATTGGTGTGCACATGTTTAGATGCACACAGAAGAACATCACTTACGAGTTCGTCCTTGCTTTGCTGCAGTATCCAGCATGTTTTGTTCGTCTCCCTTGGATGATGTGTGAGGCAGATGCCCGTACAGTCGATATCTTGAGGGATGCTATTTCCATAATTTTTTCAAAACAATACGCAACATCTTTTACGTAGCTTCAATTTAACTTTTTCTAAAAGCGTTTTTGTTTGGGTCCAGTGGGTGCAGCCTTATAATAGTACTGACACGATTACAGCTGGGAAGAATTGTCGTTTTCATTAAGTTATTATTCTTAGCATATAGAAGGTGTGTCAAAAAAGTATCGAGATTTTTTGTAAGAGTTAGACAAAAAGAATAAAAAAGGGTTGGAATACAA
>CM042171.1:7811986-7831986 GCA_023376005.1 Doryteuthis pealeii | reverse complement strand
TTTCCCGAGTCCGAGAAGGTTCCCGAGCCGACAAGAAATACCTGAAGAATCGGCCGGAGGCATATCGACCGAAACGTTGTACAAATAACAATGCGCAAAGTGAAATGCAATTACCACATCCAGGATTTGAACTCGGGGCGACGAGTCCATTTCCCATGGTTTTAACCATTACACCACGCGCTTCTATGTGTGCTTAAATATAAGGGTGCGTCAAAATGTTTTGAAGCTTATGTTCAAGTAAAATTGATATGATCAGTTCTGTTATGATTACCGAAGTGTAATCTAGATGTTAGCCTAATATTTGGAGGGTCCACACCGTACGTGATATACAGCATATGTGTGCTTAAATGTAAGTGTGGGATTTCAAACCGGTCCATAAAACCGAGAAAACAACGAAAGCATTTGTTTTGTTTTCTTGTTCAAAGACACATCAACTTGTGTGTGTTATTTAATGCCGAATCCAATCTTGTAGAACACTCGATACTATTCAACATAGCTGGGTGATGAACGGGTTTCATACCTGTCCAAGAGTATTTAGTCCCAAAAGTAAACGTGATACACGAATGGATTTGAACTAGCTTGAATTAATAGAATGTTACACACAAACTGTCTTATTTGATAAAATAATATATATCCATAAATTTGATAATATATATATATATATATATATATATATATATATCGTTAAGAGATATGAATAAGTATGATTATATATAAACATATATCTTATATATATCTGATAGTATTATATTATGCATATCTCTTACGATATATATATCTATAATTATTATACTATATATATATTATTATTCAAATTTTATGGATATATATTATTTATCAAAAATAAGAAAAGTTTGTGTGTAACATCTCTATGAATTTCAGCTAGTTCAAATCCATTCGTGGTGATCACGTTACTTTTGCACTAATACTCTTGGGAAAGGTATGAAACCCGTTCATCACCCAGCATATGGGTTGCAAATAGTATCACGGGAGTTGTTTACAAATTGGATCGCATTAAAATAACATCACACAAGTTGATGTCGTCTTTTTGAACAAGGAAACAAACCAAATGCTTTTGCGTTGTTGGTTACTGTTTTATGGACCCGTGGAATCCCACACTTACATTTAAGCACCACATATGTGATATATCACGTACGGCTGTGACCCCTCCCCAAATTTAGGTAGGCTAACATCTAATTACACTTCGGTTAATCTAACAGGAACTGATCCATATCAATTTCTTGAACATAAGTTCAAAAAACATTTTGACGCACCCTTTATTTAAGCACACATAGAAGCGTCGGGTTTGAATGTTAAAACCATTGGGGCAAATGACTTCGCGCCCCCGAGTTCAAATCCGATTGGTAATTGCATTTCAGCTTTGCGCATTGTTAATTTGTACAACGTTTCCGCGTCGATATGCCCTCCGGCCTTCTTCAGGGTATTTCTTTGTCGGACTCGGGAACCTTCTCGACTCGCGGAAATACCTGAAGAAGTCGAGCGGCAGTATCGGCCGAAACGTTGTCGAACAATCAATGAAGATGAGGACAATAGTCCGAATAAACGGCAGATAATACTAAATTCAAGCCTCATCTCAAAAACATTCAGAGAAATAGTATTTAGGTTACGTTTGTATCTAGCAGAACCTGTGCATTCAATGTGCTTGAAACTAAGCGGTCAAAAAATTTTGACCCACCCCTTATATTTAAACACAATTGTATATCACATGCGCTGCTACCCTAAATATTATGCCTAACATTGAGTCTCAGAAAGTCGCATGATATCGCGCTTTATAACGTAGAATGTGAAACAGGTTAGGTGGTTTGTATGCTTACGATAATCATCGTTGTGGCCTGTTTCAGCTAAGCGTGTTTCGGAGAGTTTTTTGTTTTTCTTTTTCTTTTTCTTTGTTTGATCTTTCTCATGAATTGATGCCAACTTTCTTATTGAGGTTTGCATCGTCGGTGCACGATCAGGTGGGGTCTGTAATCCGCTTCTCTGAAGAAGACCGTACAGACAAGTTAGAAGCACTTTTGTAGGATGTAGCTTTACAAAATTGATCCTAAAATCGATAAAAAAGCCTCCTCCCGACATGCCAGCTGCGTCAACTCCATTAATGGATATTTTTCTTCTTTTCTTTCTTTTTTTTTTCTTTTCCTTACTGACTCTCTGAGCGACAACGAGAAAACAATTTGATTGAACATTGCGTTTGGACACTGTTTGAACATCTGACGGTTCAAATGGTTAAGGTAAGATACGTGCCGTTCTTCTTATACTATATATAGTAGATATATTTAATATTATATAAACGATATAATCAAAGAGTCTAGACGACTACTGGATAGTTTCGCTTAATGCTCTTCAGGGCTAAGATTGATTCTTAGCCCTGAAGCGCATTAAGCGAAACTAATAGTAGGTTCGTTCTGACTCATTAGATTTTCTTATGCTCTACTTAGTAATTGGTATACTTTCTATATCATATTCTCCTAGCGGTTATATGGCAAAAATTATTATAATAATTATATACTTATATACATATATATACATATAAATTTTATTTTTCTTGGCCACAATACCTGTACCAATGATATTTTTTGTTCTGGTACGACTATCTTGGTCTTTTCTTTTTTCAAAAATTTTTTTCTCCCCGGTTATTGTTGGTAGTATATTTTTACAATCAAACTATTTGCTGGTATTTTCTCCGCCGCAAGGATTACCAACACGCTTGTATATTATATATAATATATATATATATATATATATATATATATATATAATAATAAATTTTTTTTTTTTTCCTCGTTTTTAATGTTCACCTTTCCAGTCTTGGTTAAAAATGACAAATTATCCCACCAGGACTTTTGGCCCAATTTTTTTTTTTCTCTATTTCGCTTAAGATTCCACATTTTATAATTCTTTTTGCGCATTTAAAAAAAAAACTTTGTATAGTGCCCATCCCTCTCCAGGTCTTTAACTGGTTTGAATTCTGAGTTTGCCTTCTTCCTAGAATGGTTACCATACCAAGTGAAAGAGCCCAGACTATTTACCCATAGCTGGAGGAGAATAGTTTGATTCATACCTTTCTCAAGGGCCTTAGTTGCTATGTGGAATGCAAACAGCCTTTATCCAGGATGATACTCGGTTATAGCAAGTTCACTACACTACAACAATAACCCTTAGCCACAAGCACCTTGTAAATGTCATATTTTTTCATTTTAGGAAGGGGTCCCTCTGCACAGTATCCGGAATCCGTGCACTGTTAGCAAACTAATCCTTAGTATCGTATCCCAATGACATGATTCGGCATTCAGCATCATGTCACACTAGTAGCATGGATATCCATGACAATCTCTCGACAATCCTATCATTCATTGCCCCAGTACGTCCTCAGCGCAGCATCCAGTATCGCGCAGTGTTGGTCTATTGTATGTCTTTGAAGGACGGCCTACTTTGGCATGCCTATGGATGCTCCACATGAGAACGTCACTTATGGTTCATCCTTGTCTCTAGCAGTGCCCAACGTGTCTTATTCGCCTCACAAGGTTGATATGCCATAAAACAAAATAATGAAGCAACCAACCATGCAAAGATGCCCATATAGATGCTGAATAATACAGACTGTTGAGTACGAGAAATGGAAATATAAAAGCCTAGCCCAGAAATTGAACTCCGTGTAGTCGAGTTCATTTTTGGAACGATAACCGTTACGTGACGTGCCTTCTACCAAGATGCATGTGATCATTTTCAGGAATAAACCTATATCATCATATCATCATCATCATCAACAACAACACTATTATCAAGTAGTTATGACATTACGGCTCTTCATGACACTTCCTCACCACCAGTCCCTATCGGGCCATCGCATATGGAAAGTCTTCTACCCATCATCCGTCGCTATCCATGTAGAGCTGCATTAATGTAGCTATTAACGACCGACCAACACTGGTGAGTCCATGTGTAGGTGCCCATAGGAAGAACGTCAACCTATGAGATCGTCCTTGCGTAATTACAGCAGTGCTCCGCACGTCTTGTTCGTCTTATTCGGATGTTTTGTTAATATCCATACTGTTTCTCCTTTTATGAAGTGCTCAATCCAGGATTGGTCTGAAATATTCCATAGCATTCTTGCTCAATTCACATTTAGTTTGTTTTCTCTAGGTGCTCGACAGAGTCCAGCTGGTGCAGCTATACAATAGTAATGACACGGCTACAGATTGGAAGAATTTTTTTTTAGAAGATCTTAAATGTTACTTCGTTTTAAATAGACTGATAATAATTGGATATTTGAATAAGATTATGACCTACCAGTATTTTTAGTTTTAGTATGTGGGGTGGGTCTAAATGTCGGTATCAGACAGACAACGAGGGTGTCTATCCCTTTTTCACTGGCGCTAGACCAAGAGAGATTGTTTTGCGTCTCACAGATGGAAAGACCGACAGACGTGCAGAGAGACTGATATGCATATAGATAAATAATTACACGCACACACACACACATGTATGCTGTCTTGCGTGTATGTGTGCGCGAAATCTATCTATCTATCTATCTATCTGTTGGTTCTGTCTGTCTGCTCTGTCTTTCTGTTGATAGATAGATAGATAGATGATAGATAGATACTGGCTGCCACACATTTTATAGATAGATGCGAAGAGACTGATATATATATTATATATATATATATATATAGATAGATAGATAGATAGATAGATAATATGAACAAACTGAAATCGTCTCAAATAAAACAACAGATAGATTATATCGGATTATATAAATGGGGTAGGAAATTGAAGACTGACTGACAGTTTATATATATACTTTCTGACAGACATACTGACTTACATTATATATTAATATATATATATAATATTATATTATATATTATATATTATTCTTGGTGAGGTACCAAGTCATTTTGTATTAGGATGGTTCTAAGCTAGCCCTTTCTTCCACTGTACGGTAGTTTAGGCCCAATTTATATATATATATATATAAATATTATATATATATATGTCAGTATTGACTGCTCATAAAGTATAAATATATATCTGTCAGTCAGTCTTCAAATATTCCTAGCCATTTATAAACCGCTATATCTATTTGTTGTTTATTTGAGACGATTTCAAATTGTTCATATCAACTATCTATCTATTTATCTCACTTCGCATCTATCTATAAATGTGTGCCAGCAGTATATATATATATATATATATATAATATATATATATATATATAATTTTTACGAGTTAAGTAGTAGGCTGTCCTAAAGTCGGTACCATCTAAACAGCGAGGTAGTCTATCCCCTAATCACTAACGCTTGAACTAGGATATTTGCGTATGAGGTGGGCGCCACAACTACTTTCAACTCTTAACTTTACTGCACAGAATCCCTGGTTACTCACACGATGAGTTGGCGAGGCTGGTATCGAACCAGGAGTCTGGTGATTCCTAAGCGGACACTCTACCAACCCTAGCAATATGCATCAAAAAGTTAAAAAATTAAGAAATAAATTCAGTTTAACAACATCTGTGTTTTTCATACAATTCTATCTATCCATCTATCTATCTATCATCTATATATATATATATAATATATATATATATATATATATATATATATAAATCAATGGTTATATTATGGTTTTATACTCATAACTTGGAAGTTTCATGGTAATGCAATCATCAGATGAGTCCAATGGTTGAGATCTTAAAAATATATATATATATATATATATATATATATATATATATATAGAGGAAGAGAGAGAGAGATAGATATAGATAGATAGATAGATAGTTTTCAACGTACTATGATAGATAGGTAGTAGATAGAAAACAAGAAAATATGATAGATAGATAGATAGATAGATAGATAGATAGAAAACAACGAACATTAATTTACTGGTGTATACAAGCTTTCATAGATACCATTAGATATATCATTTGTTCTTTCAATAAATCAAACCAACCACAGGTCTCTCTACGGATGTACATTAAAACATAAAACTACTTTTCTTCTGCTTATTTCTAATATTATCTGATGATTCGAGTCTTTATGCGTCCATATTTAGCTCTTTCGTTTTATCTACTTGTTTCGTTTTTGTGGTTTTGTTGTTAACTTCATTTTTATTTTTTTAATTTATTTTAATTTATTATTATTTAGTGTTATGCTTATTTTTTGTGTGGAGCAAATCCATTTTCCCGTTTTCAGCCAACTTATCCAAAATCTTAAATTGTTTTTAGTCTTTTGAAATGAAAAACTCTATTTACTTTTTTATCTTTACCTCTTCTGTTTTTCTCCTTTTAATTCTTTTTGATAAAATTGCCAGATCACAAAGTAGAAATATCAAAAAAAAAAAAAAAAAAAAAAAAAAATTAAGAAAAAAAATTAGAATAAATATTATATATATAAATAAATAAATAAAAGTATAATAATAAAACCAAGAATACTATCTTACAAATCCTTTTTCGCCAAATATTTTCGAGCAGAGAGATTTTCTTACATTATTATTATTATTATTATTATTATTATTATTATTCCTCCTCCTCCTTCCTCCTCCTCTTCTCTTCTTCTTCTTCTTCTTCTTCTTCTTCTTCTTCTTCTCTATATTATTATTATTATTATTATTATTATTTTCCTCTCTTCTACTTCTTCTTCTTCTTTCTTCTTCTTCTTCTCTTCTTCTTCTTCTTTCCGATTAATTATTATTATTATTATTATTATTATTCCTTCCTCTCACCTCCTCCTTCCTTCTTCTCTCCTCCGCTTTCAATTATATTATTGTTGTTATTGTTGTTGTGTTGTTATTCATCATTATAAATATCCGTCAATGATATTATTCTAATCATTCTACTTCTTATAATAATATAATAATAATAATAATAATAATAATAATAATAATAATTATTATATTATTATATTATTATTATATCTCTACTTCTTCTTCTTCTTCTTCTTCTTCTTCTTCTAATAATAATAATAATAATAATAATAATAATAATAATAATAATAATAATAATAAATAATAAATAATAATAATTATTATATATTATTATTATTATTATTATTATTTTAATTATTATTCTACTTTTTTCTAATAATAATAATATTCTAATAATAATAATAATAAATACTTATTATTATTATTATTGTTTTTGTTGTTGTTGTTGTTGCATCAGTTTTGCAAGTCTCTGAGGATTAGAGTTATCAGCCGGCCTAAGCCGTGGGATATTGTATTTGATGATTTTGCGCATCCCACATAATTGAATCTTGCCGCACGACAAACACGAAACAAGGCGCACGTCCTCCTCCTCACTAGTCATTTCAACAAATGCACTACATGTCGCCGCCGCACCAGAAAGTTTGCTTTTCAATTTCTCCATTATTATCATTAGTATCATTGTTTTTTTTCTTGCTTGTTGTTGTTGTTATTAGTTGTAGTCTTTTCTCAGCATCATCATCATCATGTTTTATTGTAATATTCAAAGAATTTTAAAATGAATGACATATCTTGTCTATAAACAACAAAAAAAAAACCCACCGTTGAGAATTTGATTCCCATAGATAGACCTAAACTTATAATTTAAACTAAAAAAAATCCGTTTCTTTCATTTTTCTGTTTTTTTTCTCTTTCTTTCTTTTATTTAAACCCTTTTATTTTCATTCCTTGTCTAACTCAGTTAATTTTTCTTTCATTCTTTCTTTCATTCCTTCCGTCATTCCCTACCTCTCAGTTAGTATGTTTTTCTTTCTTTTTTTTCTTCTTTCTCTTTCCTTTTCTTTCGTTTTCTTTCTTTCATTCTTTCTTTCATTCTTCCGTCATTCTCTACCTCTCAGTTTAGTTATTTCTCTTTCTTTCTTCTTTCTTCTCTTTCCTTTCTTTCATTTTCTTTCTTTCCTTCCGTCATTCTCTACCTCTCAGTTTAGTTATGTTTCTTTCTTTCTTTTTTCTTCTTCTTCCTCTTTTTTTCGCTTTCTTTTCTTTCTTTTTTCTTTCTTTCTTTCTTTCTTTCTTTCTTCTTTCTTCTTTCTTTTTCTTTCCTTCCTTCTGTCATTCTCTACCTCCCAGTTTAGTTATTTCTCTTTCTTCTTTCTTTCTTTCTTTCTTCTTTCTTTCTTCCATTTTTCTTTCTTTGTATTTCATCCCTTTTATTGTATCCCCTGTCTCTACCTTTCAGTTTCGTTATAACCTTCGTCTTTCTTCTTCTTCTTCTTTCATTATTTCATTCTTTCTTGTTCCCTTTTTTCTTTCTTGCGTTCTTTCTCTTTTTTCTTCTTCTTTCTCTTTTTTTTCTTTCTTTTTGTATTTAAGCTCTTTTTATTTATTCCCTGTCTATACGACTCTGTTTAATTTTTCTTTTTCTATTTTCTTTCTGTTTTTCATTCTCTTGTATTCTTTCATTTCTTCGTTTTTTTCTTCTTTCTTTTCTTCTTTTTTTCTTTCTTTCTTTTATTTAAACACTTTCATTTCCATTCCCTGTCTCTACCACTCAGTATTATTCTTTCATTCTTTCTTTCTCTCCTTCCTTCCTTCCTTCATTCATTTTATCTTTCTTTCTTTCTTTCTTTCTTTCTTTCTTTCTTTCTTGTATTCCAACCTTTTTTATTCTTTTTGTCAACTCTTACAAAAAATCTCATACTTTTTTGACACACCTTCTATATGCTAAAGAATAATAACTTAATGAAAACGACAATTCTTCCCAGCTGTAATCGATGTCAGTACTATTATAAGGCTGCACCCCACTGGACCCAAACAAAAACGCTTTTTAGAAAAAAGTTAAAATTGAAGCTACGTAAAAGATGTTGCGTATTGTTTGAAAAAATTATGGAAATAGCATCCCTCAAGATATCGACTGTACGGCATCTGCCTCACACATCATCCAAGGGAGACGAACAAAACATGCTGGATACTGCAGCAAAGCAAGACGAACTCGTAAGTGATGTTCTTCTGTGTGCATCTAAACATGTGCACACCAATGTGCGCCGACCAGCAGAAACCTAAATCTGTCCTCTCTGTGTGGATTCTGATGCCGCACAGAAAGCCTGTCAAGGGTGATGGCCGATGGAGTCCATGCAGACAGATTAAATGGATCATGCTGTTACGATTTTAGTAAGCCATCCGTTAGTATTCAAGCAAGAGCGATTGTCCAGCGGAATCCTTTGTGTTAAACACAAGCGCGATCCTGTAAAGAATAATTTGGTGTTGCTTGGTGCTCCTCAGCCTTGCAAGTCTTTCGTCAAACTTGCAAATGGACGCTCTCAGTATCAGTGATTAAGTATCAACCAGACATGCATTCGGGCTGTTGATTGGCTGAGGTTTTAAACCCCGTGACATCGCTTAGTCTATAAATTTAAGTGGTGTATTGTAGCACGGCTTATATCCACGTGGGAGGCGCGTGGTGTAATGGTTAAAGTCAAGGGAAATGGACTCGTCACCCCGAGTTCAAATCCTGGATATGGTAATTGCATTTCACTTAGCGCTAATACACTTGGGAAAGGTATGATCCTACTCCCCCCCCCAGCTATGGATAAATAGTAGGGCAGACTGGGCTCTTTAACCTTGGTTAGGCAACCACTCTAGGAGAAGGAAAACTCTGAAATCAAACCTGTTGAACTCCGCTTAAGAAATTGACCTTGTGTCACATCCTGCTCGTGCGGATGGGGTTGATAATATATATATCCACGAAATAATCCAGCACATACCTTTTCTCATGAGTATTACCGTAAAGTGAATCTGAACAAGCCGTTTAGATCCGTGTGTTACCTATACGCGAGTTAGTCAGGGGCCAGTATCGAACACGAACCTAGCGGTTTCTATGCGGACGCTCTACCGACTGAGCTAAACCGACTACACTACCCTAACTTATTAACATACTCTCTATCACTGATATCGAACACTTTTTTATTTATAATTTACCAAACTATACTATCAGCATTATATATACTAGCAAATATATGCACCCTCGGGTGTGCAAGTATTTTAGTTAATTTTATAATAAATATGATATTAAATTAGAAAGGCTAATGAAAACTGAATAAGAATGTAGATAAAAAGATTTGAAACAGAGGGTATGATTGAAAAATAGAACAACATTGAAATAACTCTTCCATCATTTTCCCTTACTCCGTCATTGGTAAATTTTCATAATTAACTGTTTTATAAATAGGAAGTAAAAGAATATATTAGTTATTTCTTCTTTTAAGGGATTTCTTTTAAGATTTATTGAAAGATTTTGCTCATATTCATTAAGATAAAACCAAACAATTAGAAATCAATAATACTAAGTATTATTTATTAAAATCAAATTTTTAAGATCAATATGTAAATTAGCTTCCCATTCATACTGTAAAATACTATTTTGTTGTATATATAAATACAATTGCATGTTATTAGTGTGTAGATATGGTCAACATTGTAAGTAATGTAAAACAATTTATTAATAATTGAGGTTTGAATAAAAATAAAATCATGGAGAATGTGATGTATAATAACTAAGGGAATTGTGACTTGAGTAGTAATATAGTTTCGGTTACAGACGGAAAAACACAACAATTCTTCCATTAATAATAAGATACATGTAACTCAAAATCGCCTTCTACTATCAATTGTTTTAATCTGAGCAAAGCTTAAAAATTAGACAGAACGCTATTCAAACTTCATGGCTTGATCTATTCGTTACAGATTATTCTTTTGCAGATAGACCCATCCCCACAGACCAGCGGATAAAGTGATAGATACGTAGACATGAGAGAGACTTATATATATATATATTATATATATATATATATATATAATATACTTATATATATATTATGTGTGTGTGTGGATTAGCGTACTAGCGCCGTCTGAATGGTTACAGAAACTTACTGACATGAAATACCTTCTGTAAACATATTAAAATGATATCATATACTTGTTTACTCGATGCTGCAGAATCAGTCCGGAAGGGTGGTAGATACATACTTGTTAATAATTACAACGAATCGCGGTCAGAAACAATTAAAACCCTCTTAAAAACTGACCTTGTGTCACATCCTACTCGGGCGAAGTGTTGGTAGATACACACTGTTTAATAATTACAACAGAATCACGGTCAGAACAATTAAACCCTCTTAAAAACTGACCTTGTGTCGCATCCTACTCGTGCGAAAAGAGTTGGTAGATACATACTTGTTTACTAATTACAACAGAACCGTAATCTGAATAATTGTGATAAAGAGTAATAAACCTCTAAAAAGTAACCTTGTGTCACATCCTAGTCTTTGCAGAAGTGTTGGTAGATACGTACTTGCTTACTATTACAACAGAATCGCGGTCGAGTATATTTGTGATAAAGAGTAATTAAACCCTCTTAAAAATTGACCTTTTGCAATCCTACTCGGGCGGAAGGGTTGGTAGATACATACTTGTTTACTAATTATAACAGAACCGTTAATCTGAATAATTGATAAAGAGTATATAAACCCTCTTAAAAACTGACCTTGTGTCACATCCTAGTCGTGCGGAAGGGTTGCTACAGATACATACTTGTTACTAATTACAACAGAACCGTAATCTGAATAATTGTGATAAATTGTAATTAAACCCTCTTAAAAACTGACCTTGGGTCGCATCCTAGTCGTGCGGAAGTTGTTAAATATATATACTGAACTCTTTTACTTTGGTTTGAAAAACGGTCATAAAAGAAAACGTTGACCTTGTGTCACATCCTACTCGTGCGGAAGGTTCGTAGATACATACTTGTTTACTAATTACAACAGAACCGTAATCTGAATAATTGTAATTAACCCTCTTAAAAACTGACCTTGTGTCACATCTAGTTCGTCGGACGGATTTGTAGAACGTACTTGTTTACTAATTACACAGAATCGCGGTTCTGAGTAATTTGTGATAAAAAAGCATGGAATTAAGATGAAAGAAATACTTCATCTAATAAGATTCAACGACTTTGCCTCTTACGTTAATGGCTATTGCCTTTTAAATTCTCTTAGACGCATTTATTTTTCCCATTGTCTTTCCCGTTATTTCCTTTGTCATATACATCTACTCTCTTTCCCTATCTATCTATATTGCTCCGAGTGAATTTTCAGATTTTCAGATTGTTTTTTTCTACCTTTTTGCCAAATCCCATTACGTTAGTCGATCAACGGCCAGTCCTCTTCAAAACTAACTGTCCTTTTTTTTTCTAACAACCCAACAAGCTTTGTATCTGGGTCTATGGACGTTAAATTGCGTCTACGAGCGTGATTTAAAAAAAACAAACAACAATGCCATATATATGTGTATGTGAGGAAAACGTGGAAGTGAATCCGACGGTATGTTAATTTAAATCATCATCATCATCATCATGTCGCGCAGTTTGCACGGATATCCATGACAATCTCTCGCCAACCTTCCCTATCATTCATCGACTCTGGGAGTTCCTCGCGCAGCAGCCAGCATCCCATACATAGTGGTCAATGTAGGCCTGACTGGGCGGCCACATTAGCGTGTCCATTTGCTGGCTTCCATAATAGTACGTCGCTTACGATCTCGTCCTTGTTCTCCAGCAGTGTCCTGCATGCTAGCCGTTCTTACTCGTATGGTTTGTGAGATGGGGGCAGGGGCCATACAGTTGCTTTTTTGAGGGTGCTGCTTCTCCACACCCTATCCAGGACCGCCCGCGCATTCTGGTGCAGCTCCCATCTAGCTTATTCTCAAGGCGTTTTGTTAGGGTCCAGGTGGTACAGCCACACGAGCAGCACCGACACAACCACAGCTTGGAAGAATCGTCTCTTTTAGTTTGTCGGGGAGATCGGATTTCCATATGACTGATAATTTGTTGGTGGCCAACCATGCCTTCCTATTCGAGTGTTGGAAAAAACAGAAGTTATAAGAAGATCTATTGAAAACAGATCGAAAACACTTGCAGCGTAGCTAAATAAACATTATTCGTTTATTAACGTTTATGAACTTGTGCTTTTAAATTTTTCATTAATCTTATACACACCACACACACACACACACACACACACACACATATATATATATATATATATTTATCTATTATTTATAAAATATTGGTGTATAAATAGCAATGGATACCCCATGAAATAAATTCCCACGTAAAAGCAGACCTTGAATAAATCCGGCATGTGGGATGTCGGAAATATATATATATATATATTAATATTTATATTTTCGCTTGAAGGCAATTACAATGCATATATCGCATAAAATTCGATAATTATAGAAGATAATAATGACAAGTGAATTTTCGCAAAAGAAATTATTCGGTGTGTTAGAACATCGTACAGGACTGTTTCAACTTTATTAAGTCTTAATATAAAATATTAATATACAACAATGCTTCTAAAATAAACAAACACCCAAAAATCTATATATATATATATTATATATATATATATATATATATATATATATATATTAGAACGGTTACCCGGCGTGCCTGGGTAGTGAGGGAGGAAAAAATATTAATCTCACAAAATCCATTATTATTGAATCGCGAGTTAGATCCCGTAGTATGCCCATTACAAATCCATATGTAAAAACAAAAGACATTGCGTTGATCCAGCAACACTGGAAATAAAATTTAATTGTCTACTATTTAAAAATTAAATGCCAAAAAAAATCTATGCTATTATCATTTAAATTTTCATATTTTATATATATATATATATATATATATATATATATATTAATATATATTATTATATAGAGAGAGAGAGAAGAGAGAGAGAGAGAGAGTCGACCCCATATTCGATGGATTCATCATTTGTTGTCAACTTCACTGACACGGAAAATTTCCTGCTTATTATAACCAGAATATGAGGAGTGATCGTGGTCAAAAAGTAATGGCAACACTTTTTAGGACAAGTTATAAATTCCAGCACAGGATCATGTATCAAACATCAAAAATGAATCTCGCGCTGTCTTGAACAAAATCGTGGAAAACAGCACCCCACAAGAAAGCAACTATACGGCCACCTGCCCCTATCACAAAAACATCCGAATAAGACGGACAAGACATGCTGGACACTCCTGGAGGATAAAGATAACTCGTAAGTAACGTCCTTCCTGTTGGAGAACCAGCACTTGGACATGCTAGTGTGGGTCGTCCAGCAAGGACATACATAGACCAGCGCTGTGCAGATACTCGATACTGCTGAGGAACTACCAAGGACAATGAGGACAGGGATGGTTGGTGAGAGGTTGACCATGGGCATCCGTGCCGCCGGCACGACATGATTTGTGAGTAGCCAACAATTACCTTCAGCACTCTACTGGATGACTGGCTAATAGCCATAAAATACCCTTGATTAAAGCTGATTAACTAGCTGAATAATATTTCAGACTGACTTTGCTGCGTTGGCCTATACCGAACTTACCCTCATTTTTTAACGTGAGTTGTCTGTTAATTGTTTGTACTATTATGTTCTGTGTGTGGATGTATCGTTCAGCACCGGATCATGGTGCTTAATTAAATGCTACACCCATATCCACCTTCGTGACACAACACATAATGATGATGATGATGATGATTGATGATATTTCTTGGATTTAAAAAAAAAGTTCATCCTTCAAAAAATTCACAGTTCATCGATTTTTCTATACCATAGCCATCTGATTTTCCAACTCAAATAAAAAATTTTTCAAATTATAATCTGATTGAATATCAATAAAGCATGTCTGAGTATTAAAACGGACAAGAATGCTCGACACTCCTGGAAAATTAAACATGAGCTCGTAAGTAACGGGCTCTGTGGAAACCAGCACTTGGACATGCTAGTCTGGGTCGTCCAGCAAGGAGATACAGTTAGACCAGGCTCTGTGCAGCTACTGAATGCCGCGGAGACGATTACCAGGACAATGAGGATCAGGAACGGTTCGGCGAGACGTTGTCATTGATATCCGTGCCACTCTGGCGCACATGATGTTGTAGAGTAGCTAAACACCCCTTCGGCACTCTACCAGAGAACTGCTCCATAGCATAAAATACACATGATAAAGTAGATATACTAAGCTGAATATATTCATACATAGACAGCTCAGTGCAGATACGGATGCCGCGCGGACGACCTTCAGGGATGACAATGAGTAAACAGGACGGTTTGGCGAGAGGTGTATGCATATCCGTGCCGCCTGGCGCGACCGATGATGATGATGCTGATTTATTTTATTAAAAAAAAATTACCATGTTCGAAATAATCCGACTCTATTTTTCTATACTTTTGTCACATCTATTTCAACTTTTGTGTTTCTTTTGAATTTTTAAAATCAAGACGTACATTAAAACTTTTTATATTTTGAACTATATTTATCTCCATCTCCTGTTCTGCTAATTTATTGAACCTATTTAGTAATAGCTCCAACGTGGTTATAAACTCTAATTACGTCATAACTGGTTTATATTCACAGGGCCCTGCTAGTAATTTGTCTATTATAGATTTCTTATTGTTTATAAAATTGTTTTTATGCTTTGAAAAAATCAAGTTCGTCTATTTTTCTTTTTTATACCTTTGTATCCTAATTCAACTTATGTTTTTTTCTTTTTTTTTAATGTAGTAGCTGTGTATCTGATAATAGTAATATAAGCGATAGGTGGCTTTTTATTTTCGATGTTGCATTTCTTTGCCGCGATGCGTGCGATTTAACATTGTCGAAAAATATAACGTCTTTTCAGTAATTCCGCCATTCCGAAGGAGTTTTATCCTTATTGATTAGTACAAGTTTCTTAGGCGGAAAGACCATGATTTCCTGTCAAAAAAATCTGACGTTTGTCAATCCCATGTTTGATGACTTTTATGTTGCAATGGAAGTTCTTAGTATTTAGCAAAATAAATCGCAAAGATTCTGCCAAGTTCTCCTCCTAAAACATTCACGTTGAATACAATATCAAATAGCATGACAGAACTTGCAAATTCAAATCCGATACCAGCGTCTTATTGATGTATCGTAGAAGAAATGATGGAGGCTTGCTATATGAGTCGGCAAAGCACAATACGAAACTCTTCGCGAATCTTTAAATCCGCTTGTCATAGTCTCCTTCCGTGTTTTTGCAATTGAAATAATTCCTGATGCAACATTCTTTAACTTACTCCGGTTCTGATTCAGTTGATTTTATTCAATCAGTAGCAACCACAAGAATAGATGAGAGACTATCAATTCTTATACTAGTTTTCTTGCTTTTAGATAATAATTTTAACTAACTGGTTAATTTGTGTGCAGTCTTGAGAAATTCTATAGAACAATATATATATGAATATAATATATGATAATATTATATATTATATATTTATAATTATATATACTATATATATATTATATAATATATACGAATAATATTTAGTATATATAGCAACTATATGATATATTAAAACACACACACACACACAGCACACACACACCATATCAATATATATATTGCGCACTTTACATATAACTAAATTAATATATATAATATAATAATTTATATATATACTATATTATATATAGTATAGAGAGAGAGCAGAGAGAGAGCACGAGTAGACACTCCCCCCCCCACTCGACAGACAGACAGGACAGAGGACAGAAAGAGAGAGAGATATGCTGACTAATATTATACACACACCACACACACACAATATATAGTATTATATATATTATATTATATATATATGAAAGAGAGAGAGAGAGACGACAGAAATTAAAGGAAGAGACCTGACAAGAGTGAGAGAAATGTTAGAAAGGTAGAGAAAATAACGCATCAACTAGATGTAAATATATAATAGGTAGATAAGCTTTTTATTACGATTTATAGTATATTATTCATATCTATTCCGTTATCCCTATCTATCGTTCATTTCTTTCTCTGCATCGCGCTCCACGTTTTGAACTCATTTTAAACCTGGATTCTTTTATATAGTTATAACCATAGATGCGACCCTCATAGGTACTACCAACTGGTCCGGGTCAGCAATAGTCGCGGGAGTAGTGAACAAGAAGAGGAAATTCCATCTCTATATCCTATCTCTGTCCTTATAGACATTATATGCATAAAAATAGTTTATGGCTGGCTTAACATGAAAACAAGAAGAAAAAATCAGAAAAAACCCAGTACGGCATATTTCCCCGGTTTAGAACATTAATTCTAACAAGATACCTATAGAAGATTTCTTCGTTTTGCCTCCGGCTCTCTCAAGTTCTTTCCTTCTTTCCTCTTTCATTATGTTCGTTTTGAAACTATTTCACGTCATCCCTTCCGGTCATCACCTCCTCGTCATCAAATAATCAGGATTTACATTTCATCTGGCGACGCATTCTGAACAGTCTTATTTTTAACAGAGAAGTTGCTAAGATAACGTCGACTATAGTTTATACCACTTGCCAATAAAGTGCGGCCTTCTGATGCTCGGTGAGGCGATTCATAGAACTCTTCTCTTCTCTTCTTCTTCCTTCTTTTCTTCAAAAAAAAACAAAAAAACCAGTACAGTATTTCGGTAAAGTATATCATTAATTCAACACAATTAACCTAATATTTTCTTTCTTTTTCCCGGCTCTTTCGCCATTCTCTCCTTTTTTTTCCCTCTTTCATTATATTCTTGGAAACATCTCTCGTTGTGCTTCCACCTGGGGAATCAAATGCCTCGTCATTAAATAATCAGGTTTACATGTTTGCATTGTTCATCTTAGGACGATTTGTACGGCTCTTATTTTTAACCAGGGAGTGTTGCAAGATAAACCATTATACCACTGCAATTAATAAATCATATAACTGTTCTCTTCTCATTCATTCAAAAAATAAAAAAAAAAAAACAAAGAAAGGAAAGAAAAAAAAGAAAAAATCCCCAAACGATACGTATTCTCGGGCTTAAAACATTAATCCAAACAGGAAATAACATAAGTAGAGTTTCTTCTTTTTTTCCCCGCGTCTTTTATTGATTAATTAAATATTTTAACAAACTTTCAAAATGCGGCGGACTGAAAACTGGCCGACATTTACTGGCCGCCAATTATCTCGCGATTTGTATAACACACCGGAATAGACGAGACTTCTTGCCTTTTAGTTCTCCTACTTGCCAAGAAAATCGAGGTTTGAGGTTCTTATTCACTTTAAAAGAAGATAAACAAATAAAAACAAGGGCCGACCGCTGAGTTATCAAAAAAAACATCCAATCGGACGCCATTTTGAATTCTTTTGCCGCGAAACGTTTCATTGTTCCTCAGCGGTCTCTCCGCAACTTTTGTCCGCGCTTAAAATGGGCGTTCACTTTTTGCCTAGTTAGTTTGGGCTCCGTTCTGTCAATTGAGTAAAATTGGCTGTAAAATTTAGTCTTTAAAGACCAGTGCATTCCATTGACAAAACATGGGAAGGGATAAATTCGGTGAGCGGTCTAAAAAAAAAAAAAAAATTACCATGGACGTGCTAGTTACAAATCAAGCGCAAAAAAAAAATAACTTTCATTGTTTCATCTATTTCTATCTATCATTCATCTATCTATTCGAATCTATTTAGCTAATTTAAATGCAGTCTGCCTGCCTACTCTAATCGCTGTTCCAACTTTAGTTTGTTCCTTATTCATTTGTCTCGCTCTTTTCATCTCTCTCTCTCCTGTCCCTCTTCTCTACTCTCTCTCTCTCTCTCTCTATATTAGTATATATATATAGTATTATAATATATAACTGTCGGCTTCCCCCCCGCCCATTCTCAAAAATACTTTTGTCTACTTCACACTGTCGTGCTGTCTAAAGTTCAACCAAAAAGACGATATATACATCAGTTCTAAGGATTAACGAGAAAATCGTGATGAGACAGCTATTTAATTTTAGGTCCCGTCCTGTCAGGCCTGAATGTAGGGTTCGAATCACGCACAAAGCACTGCGCCTGTCAATAACTTCTACTGAATTGGCCTAATAGCTGAAATGTACTACAGACGATTGACATTTTCTCATTTGTTTACGCGCTTACATTCTTAAATCGCGACGCCTAATCATTTAATTATAATAATCAATTTACAATATAGGTAAGCACTCAATTAGCACATATATCGTTTCTAATATATATATTAAAATATATATATATCATATACTAGAAAAAACGTGAGCCGTTGGACCACCCATGAGCCCAGTTAGATTATTGGAAAATCACATTGATAAAATATTTCATTAATTTAAAGTTCACCCAAACTGGGCCAAATAAGTTATTTAAACTGGATGTAAACCATTTTCGTTTGACCAAGGAAAATAACAAGTTAAGAGATCACTTAGTTAATTATCTAATTACATGGATAATTAAGATTTTAATCATTGTATCTAGACAATCTCTCGCCAACCTTACCCTATCCTTCATGCTCTCAGAATGTCCTCTGCCACAGAATCGAGTATCTGCCAGAGCTTGGGTATTAATATTACGTATTTGCTCAACTGATCACGCAATGGCGTGACTGTGTGCTGTTTCCATAGAAAAATGTTCACTACGAGATAGTCCTAAATCCTCCAGCAGTGTCTAGCATCTCTCTCTCGCTCGCTCTCACTCTTCTCTCTCTCTCTCTCTCTTCTCTCTCACTGTATTGTATCTTACACCTCTTTATTCCGCTTCTCCTTGTTATTTCCCTCTCTCGCTTTATTCTTCTCTCTCTTCTCTCTTCTCTCTCTCTCTCTCTTCGCTCTCTCTCTCTCTCTCTCTCGTATTCTTTCTTACCCTCTTATCCACTTTCTCTTGTTATGGTCGTCTTCCCGCTTTATTTCACTCTCTCTCCCTATCTCTCTCTCATCTCTCTCTCTCCTTGCCATGTACTTCTCTCTCTCACGTATTTCTTCTACCCTCTTATTCCATCTTTCTCTGATTATTTTCGTTCCCGCTTTATTCACTCTCTCCCCCCTCTCTCCTCTATCTCTCTTCTCTCCTGTATTTCTCATACCTTCTCTTATTCCACTTTCTCTTATTTCCTCTCCCGCTTATTCTCTCTCTCTCTCTCTCTCCTCTCTCTCTCTCTCTCCTCTCATCTCTCTTCTTTCTT
>CM042171.1:7807788-7811886 GCA_023376005.1 Doryteuthis pealeii | reverse complement strand
TTATATATATATGTATACAGTATAATATATATATATATGTATTACATATTACAACCGCGCCCACACGTACATACACACCCAATATAAAATATATATACATATACAAACACACTTACACATATATACATACACACAAATATATAATCATATTGAACATTGAACATATATATATATATATATATATGTTATAAATGAAACATTAAACGAAAGATATTACACATAATGTATTTGAATCCTATACACACATACATATACATACATAAATACACACACACACACAAACATATATATGTATGTACATATAGAAACTCATTCACACATACATATACACACATATAAATATATATATACATACAAACACACTTACACATACAACATGCACACACATACCACACACAACATATATATATATATCATATTAAACATTGAACATTTATATATATGTTATATAATGAACATTAAGCGAAAGATATTACACATAATGTATTTGAATCCTATACACACATACATATACATACATAAAACACACACACACACACACACATATATATATATATGTATGTACATATAGAAACTCATTCACACATACATATACACACATATAAATATATATATACATACACAAACACACTCACACATACTTAAATACACACACATACACATACACGTACATATATATATATATATATGTGTGTGTGTGTGTGTGTGTGTGTGTGTGTGTGTGTATGTGTGTGTGTGTGTGTGTGTGTGTGTGCATTGATATGGATGCTAGTGGAATGGATAATTCAATATATTAGATGCCTGACGTGGTACGATATTGAGCAAGAATTAGTGTCCTATCATGGCCTCATCTACTCTGTATTATATCAATGTAACTTTAACAAGTGCCTCTACATCAATGTAACAATTTTCCCATGATACGAGGGTGAGTCAATTTTTAAATGGCAGTCTCTGGTGCAGTGACTGCACACAAACAGTGATACTTGCTGGGGCTGTTGTCTCCTTCCTTCCGGCTCTCTTTGCTGTGGCAACTACTTTTCTCTCTGTGTCACTTCTTTTCATGCCTGGTTTAACAAGGAGGCGTCAGGCCTCTCACCAGAACCTCACTACTATACGCAATTTAGCGTCATACCCAAGATATGATACATGTAATATAAGAAAAAACTTTTGTTCCAGGTAAGCATATATATCTATCTATCTATCTATATATATATATATATATATATATATATATTGGTTAGGAGGTTGATTTAGAAGGCCATCACAATGCAGTTTGGAATAAATAAATAATAATAATACGGTAACAATGGTGTTGTGTGTTGACCTGTATTTTTTTTTATTATTTAATATTTATTATTTATTATTTAATAAAAAAAAATACAGGTCAACACACAACACCATTGTTACCGTATTATTATTATTTATTTATTCCAAACTGCATTGTGATGGCCTTCTAAATCAACCTCCTAACCAATACATACACAATGCTTCAAGCAAATTATGAAACTCTCTTATATATATATATATAATATATATATATATATATATATATATATATATATGCATACAAACATATAAGTTACACTTAGTTTTGACCAAAAGTTCCTCCAAGATCATTGGTGAGACTTATCCATTCGACATAAATATAAAACAGTACTACTTTAATTTTTATTCATTATTAAGTTGCAACGATCAGCGATTGCAAGGAGGCAAAGTGTGTGCAATATGCATTTGGAAGCTTTCAAAGCCTTTCATATACTCCAGGACTCTTCTGAGTATTTTAGCAGATCTTAATGCTGTTGTCTGGGTGGTCTCGATTCTTCCTCAGATTTTCAATTACTCTAAACCAAACTGAGGGAACCAACACATACTATATTATATTGATACCCTTTTATTACTATTTTTTGTTATTATTACATCAACTCTGTTTCAGAATAAATCTAGAATAATGGTTAAATCCAAATGGAAGATTTTAAACTTGGAAAATATTAAAACATGGAACTTATATAACAGAAAAAATACCGAAACAGAAATCAAAGTTTCAGTCTTTTATTTTTTTAGGCAATAATAATTTTTTTCGAAAATAAATTTAAGTAAAAAAAAAAATAGAAAAATAAATAGATTAAAAAAAAAATTCAATTGATTTTTGGGTCAAAAAATTAATGCTATTTTCTTTATTTCGAATGAAGTTTCATTATTTTTTTAAACCTAAAGCCTACGCTGAGACCCTAATGAGGCCCAGAGCAAGAATCTAACGAATATGTCCCAACTTGCCAATCGACAATGTCCTCCTTCTGCATGAAAATGCTCGATCATACGCATGCATCAGGAGAAGGGAGAAAATCACCTCATTCGGGTGGACAACTTTACCGCATCCTCTATACACATCAGGTTTAGCCCCTTCAAACTATCATCTCTTCGGCTCCATGAAAGAGGGTTTGAGAGACAAACATATCATTCCAATGACGAGAAAGTGAAATCTGCAGTGAAGAAATGGCTCAAAGAACAGTCAACATAAGTTTACGGGACTGGGATACATGCTATCATTCGAAGGTGGAACATTGCTATTGAGAGAAACGGTGACTATGTGAAAATGTAGAACCAGCTTTAATTTATGTATGATACATGTTCTTGTTGGTATTTATACCTGTCCTAAACAAAATGGCATTACTATTTGACACACACTCGTACAAAGATTTATATACACACATTTATATATATATATATAAAAATAATCTACTGAGTCAGACGAACCTACTATTAGTTTCGCAATAAAACTCTTCAGGGCTAAAATCTGACTCAGAGTCAGATTTTAGCCCTGGAGAGCTTTATGCGAAACTAATAGTAGGTTCGTCTGACTCAGTAGATATCCTTATTACTTGGCTCTACTTAGGTATCGAGCACTTTTTACAAATTAGCTTCTCCTAGCGGTTATATGAATATATATATATCTTATATACATATATATACATATAAATTTTTTTTTCTTTTTGGCCAAATACTATACCAATAGATTATTTTTTTGTTGGTACGAATATCTTGGTCTTTCTTTTTTTTCAAAAATTTTTTTCTTCCTGGTTGATGTTTGGTAGTATATTTTTACAATCAAACTCTCTGCCGGGTTTTTTCTCTCCGCAAGGATCTACCAACACGCTTGGTATATTATATATATATATATATATATATATATATATATATATATATATATATATTTATTTGGAGGTTGATTTTGAAGGCTATCTCAATGCAGGTGTAAAGAAAAAATAATAAGGTAACAATGGTGTTGTGTGTTAACCTGTAATTACATAGTAAGAATAAATTAGAGGTTAACAAACAACAACATAATTACCTTATTATTTTTCTTTACACCTGCATTGTGATAGCCTTCAAAATCAACCTCCAAACCAATATATACACAATGCTTCAAGCAAATTATAATTATATATATATATATATATATTATATATATATATATATATATATATATATAAATGGGTCAATATTAGCTCGCCTCTGAGGATTAGCCACGTAAAGCTCAGTTGTGGGTTTTGTCTGTTTTATCTCATTTATGATATATATGTTATAGTTGGTGAACGAGATGTCACAGCTGTAGCTGAAGGCGGCTTAAAACCTATCCAAAGTGTCTTATCGGTATATTTGAGTAGTCCAAATATGGGTACTTTCGACCATCAAGCTAAAGCGACAATTCTTTCAGGTTCGGTTATATCAGTACTGTTGTATGGCTGCACCACCTGGACCCTAACAAAGCGCCTTGAGAATAAGCTGTTTCAACTTTACACTGCTGAGGGGACTTAATAAAGTTGAAACAGCTGTACGGTGTTCCACATTGCGCTCGTATTTGCCGACTTTACTTGTGATGATTGTTTTCAATAATTATCGAATTTTATACGATATATAAACAATAATTAATTCAAAAAATATAAACAATAATATACTTAAAAAAAAATTTATATATATATATATATATATATATATATATATATATATATATATACATATCTACTATGTGAAGGCCTTGTCGGAGCAGAGATGGCCTGATGAGTCACCTAAACTGTGCATCAGCAACATGGACCAATA
>CM042171.1:7787788-7797788 GCA_023376005.1 Doryteuthis pealeii | reverse complement strand
AGATCGATGTCAATGAATTAAGCCAGACGCGTTAAATTCGATTTCAATTATATTATCCATTTACCTGATTTGGTCTGCTTGCAACTATTGATCTCGCCTCGAAAAGTTTAGAAAATATACTTTATGTTTAATTAAATTATACGTCTTGAGTTTCTATGACATTATGAATAAAGAGTCTGGAGGGTTATATATATATATATAATATAATATATATATATATATATATATATATGCTAATTCTTTTGTACCTAGGTGTAGGTTTGTATAAATGTGAGTTTGCTCCAAATCTCTTTAGTCGGATCTTAGCCCTGAGAGCAACTTAGCGAAACTTTTAGTAGGTTTATCTGACTAATTAGGTTTATCTTTATTATTTGCTCTACTTAGGTATTGAGCACTTTTTACTTATTAGCTTTAGTTTCCTGGCGGTTGNTGCATCTCTGTGCATAATATTAAATCAACATTTTCCCTTCAGGTTTAAATGTGGTAGTTGCATGACTAGAATTATAATAGTTATAAAGTAAAGTCGCGAGGCGCCTTAAAGTCCGTATCAGCCAGTCAGTCGGGGAGTCTATCCCCTTTTCAATAGCGCTAGACAAACAAAGGAGGTTGTATTGGCGTCTGAGGTGGGGCGCCACACCTACCTTTCAGCTCCGTTACTTTACCGCACAGATCCCTGGTTACTCATACGCTTGAGTTGGCGAGACCGGTATCGAACTTAGGAACCTTGTGGTTATTTCTAGCCGAACGCTCATACCGACTCGAGCTAAACAGACCCCGAGAATTAAATAACCATGATAATCTTCCCGTAATTCCTGTCAAAGACTGTGACTAAGTTTACCGTAGTTTCGGTTACAAAAGCAGACGGAATCCTCCGATTATATATTATTATATAGTTATACGATATATATATATATATATATATATAAGAATTGTTGGAAAGCATGAATTAATGAATAGAAGTAAAAAAATGAATAGAGATAATTTGAAAAATTATATAGCAGTCCCAGCTATGGCATTTCTTCCCAAATTAATATTTTTTTTTTAAATGATGTTATTCTTTTAAATGCCATAGTTGGACTCTTCAGTTCAATTCTTTTTGATAAAGAGGTATTACCTCGAATAATTCAAGAACAGAAAAAAATTACAGGTCAACACACAAACACCATTTGTTACCGTATTATTATTTTGTTTATTTATTCCAAAACTTGCATTGTGAAGCCTTCTAAATCAACCTCCTACCAAGTTAATACATATATACATATATATATATATATTATTATATTATGATATTGTTTCGATTATTTTAGATATAAGGCGCACTGTAAATCACCAGTCAAAACTTCAGCGAGGTCACATTGGTTTCAACCGCAGCCAATCAACTGCCCGAATACTGGTAATTAACTATTAATCCGCTGATATTTGGGACAGCCCGTTATCAACATTGGCGAATGGACCTCTAAGGAAACAGGGAAGCGTGCAACCAAGGTGGGCTTCACTAAAGATCGCACTCTGCTTTACACAAGTAAAGGGGCTCTTGCTTGAAGCCCTAAATTATGAACACCAAAATCGAAATATATATATACATAATACTTATATATATATATATATATATATATACACTAACCCCATTGCATGTGTATTATGTTACAAAAGTTCAATTTTTTAAGGAGTTTAACATGTTTTCCTTCCCCAAGACTGGTTAACAAAACCTAAAAGGAAACCTTTCACTAAAGGATTCGCGCTCTGCTTAACACAAGGGTGCTTTTGCTGTGAACAAAAATCGTAATATAAATATAAACCCCTATATTATACTATAATATTATATTATATAGATCATATACTATACTATAATATATATATATATGGTTAAAAATAAGGAATAAATGACACAAAACTCAGACATAATATCTGATAGTATATTTCGCTGGAAGGTTGAATTTCATCTTCTTCTGCTTTATATTGGACCATCTAGGATCATACAAGTGACAGATACAATAGATTCAATTCAAAAGCAGAAGCTGGACTTCACATTCCAGCGAAATTATACTACATATTTGTTTGCATTTTGTTCTTTCAGTTCCTTATTTTCCTCAATCTGCATCGGATTCATTCCAACCCCCTTTTCCCTCCCTATACTATATAAATATATTATAATATATATAGTCATAGTATAATATATATAGTATATATATGCGTATGTGAAAAGTTTGGAATGAACAACATCACACAATGCTGTTTAAGAGAAACACCAATTTTGTACATAATCATAGCTAATATTGAATTCAATATTTCGATTTTACAATAAACATCATCAGAGCCCGTTTAATCCGTGGTGTTTGTGATCGGAGCATAAAAGTCAAATGAAGTGTTTCAAAAACAAAAAACTTTGATTTGAATAAAAAGAGACTAAAAGTTGTTACATTATTTTCCAATGGGCATCCCCATATTTTGTCGGTGCACGACTGATATGCAATCTTTGTAGCGGATTTGAGATGTTGCGGCACAGGACGAATTTACATATTCAAAAGGGGATGTATTAAAACAATATATATTAGATAGAATATATATATATAATAATATATATATACTAGTATATGAATGATGACCAACCCATTTCCATGTGTATTATGTTACACAAGGTCAATTTCTTTAAGAGTTAACATTTCTCCTTCTCTAGTATTGGTGAAAACCTAAAGAATTCCAGTCTCGCTTCTACTGTTTACCCATATTCTGGAGGGAAAAATAGTTGAATGCATTACAATAATTATGATAATAAGATTAGATTACCGCTTATATTTGATCGCTCCATCACTCTGATAACGCTTTCAGTTTATTTTTCTAGAAATTTTTTGCCTTTATTTTTTAGTGTTTTTATGTGAGAGTTCTCTTTCTTGCGTTTATTTTTGTCAAGTGCTTTTGACGTTATAACAACGTAGCTTCAACTTTACCCAGTCACGATGTCCCAGGCCTAAACACAAATGTCCCTGACGTCATTATATCTTAGCAGAATAAACAAAATGGCGAACAAATTTTAATAAATAAAAAATAAGTCCTCTTGGTTTCCAATCAACTTGAAGATAATGAGCTATTTTCTACCTACAAAGAGCATATTTTTAGAAATTCCCAATTATTCTCT
The DNA here is from genome assembly GCA_023376005.1 of Doryteuthis pealeii. Lineage (NCBI taxonomy): Eukaryota > Metazoa > Mollusca > Cephalopoda > Myopsida > Loliginidae > Doryteuthis > Doryteuthis pealeii. The sequence continues at coordinate 7,794,652 of CM042171.1, read as the reverse complement.
ACGTGTATTTGTAGACAGTGTTGATTCTATATAGCCAGGGTAAAAAAGGTATGTGCACTGTCGTTAACTCCTATAAAAAATCACCCAAATTGTCCTCTGGTTCAGCCATTTGGTCATGCTTGAGTTAACAAGAAAACATCATAGTCCTTGCAAAGTTATAGCGGCAATTGAAACTAAATTACGCTTAATATCAGAGTCCAGCTTATACCACATCAGTAAGTTAATGTCTGCAGCTTAACCTCTTCCGACTATATCTCACCTCCAGAATGCTAAGGGATTTTTCTAACCTGTTTTAATACACACATTCTGTGATGTATGTTTAAAGGCCGTCACTGAGTGCTCCACTCACTTTTTATAGGAGAGTGTTGGTTTACGCTTATAGTGTCGTCAGCAAACCCACCTCCCAGAGTGTTTCAAAACCCCTGAGGAATGGGAAGCAATATACTATATATATATATGTATTATATATGTGGTGCTGTGTGTGGTGTGTGTGTGTGTGTGTGTGTGTGTGCGCTCCAGTATCTCTTTAGAAATTCAATAATTCTTCTACGTGATTTGTCAGAATCTTTTGATTATATTAGCCAGGGGCAAAAAGGTATTGTGACTTGTCTTCACTCTATATAAAACAAACACCAATTGTGCCTCATGGTTCAAGTCCATTTGGTGCATGATTGAGTTAATGAAGAAACATTCATTAGTCCTGCAAAAGTATAGCGTCAACTGAATACTAAAAGTGTACGCTTTAATATACTAGGTTCATACACACTCATACAGTATCACCTACACACCACGGTTATTCACAATTTAATTTTAAAAATCTTTATAATGGCTTTTTTATTGAGCGGCAGGCATTCACACTTGTAGTTGATTAAGCAAGAATTTGATTAGAGGTAGCGTTCTTTTATATAGGGACGTAGTGAATTTGTTTGTTAGAGTCTATCATGACGCAAGAATCGAGTTTATGTTTTGTTGTTAAGTTCGATTATGTGAATTTAGTACAGAGTGTTGTTGAAATGTTCAATTGTAGCTTCGTGGAATTCATTTACTCATTAACAAGGAGAGATATCGTCAAGTAGCAAAACATATGTTTTTTTTCTATAAATATTCAAAAACTTTTGTTTTCAAGGTGCAGCCATATGAAATTGCTAAATGTCGGACCCAAACTGACACACCTGAAATATAGTATATAATATATATATATTATATATGTATCTTATATAACTGGGAGATTGTGTGTTTTTCTGCTCTGTAAGCGGAAAACTGAAATCACGACTCAGTTCACAATGTTTCCCTTAGTAATTGACGTCACATTGAACCAGGCAATTTATCCTTATTTTAACCTCAAATTATTTAAATAAAATTCTTTTACTTCATCTCATACGTTAAACCATATCTACGCATAACTTAATCAACATGCAATTGTATTTATCATTTTACAACAAATAATAGTGATTTACATGTGTGAATGGGAAGGCAAATTTGCATATTGATATAATAAATGTAATTTTAATAAATATTATGTTTAGTATATTGGTTTTCTAACTATTTGGTTTATTTTAATGAATATAAGCAAAAATCTCTTCAATTAATCTTAAATGAAATCCGATTAACAAGAAAAAGATAACTGTAATTATTCTTTACTTCCTCTTTAACTAAATACTTAAATTAGAAAAAATAACAATGGATAAGACGAGAGGATGGATAGTCACGCGAGAATGTCGTTCACAAATTATAAGTTGTTTCTATTTTTTTCTATCATAACCCCTACTGGCACAATCTTATTCTGCATTCTTATTTATCTTCATTAGCCTCTAATTAAATACGATATTTCATTGAGCATTATAAAACTTAAATACTGTGCACCCGCGACGGGCTGGACATTATATTTGCAAGTACATATATAATGCCAGTAACACCTTCTTCTTCCAAGCATGAATAGGCAAGGACCACTAAACGACCAGTATATTAAGATATGTGGTGTGACCTATAATGGAATGACCCAATTCTTCCCCTGTAACACAGCAGTGGCTGTGGTTGCTATTTATGTACACCAGCACGTTCCTATTGGCGGGACTTATGTGAAGGACCCATCGTACTACTCACGTGACATCGACCATTTGGTATATACTTGGTCACTTACGGACTTATACTCAATTTACATATGTGCCACATGATCAATTTCCTTAACGCGGAGTTCCAGACAACTTTCAATATCAGCGAATTTCCTTTCTCCCTTAGACCGATCAGTATCCTAACCATAGGTCTTACAAGAAGCCCAAGTCTCTTTACCCTACTATCATCCATATGCCGGAGGGAGAGTAGAAACCCATAAACTTATTCCAAGAGTATAGCGCCAAATGAAATGCGCAATTAACACATCAGGATTTGAAACTCGGGGACGGAGTCCATTTTACTTGACTGTAACATACACCACGCGTCTTTCAATATGTCATACCGACATAACAGTGTGTACTCTGATGATGGTAAAGCGCCGAATTCCCTGCTGGAGTCTAGCCACCTCTCTCACCAGGCAAGCTCGGTGGGTAACCCGTTACTCGCGATGATCGGACTAGAAACAGATAGTACTGTCGATTACATTCATACCGAATCTTCCCAAAACAACTATTTTCGGGGACAATCTACAATCTGGCAATCGTAGCGTCAAGTGCATAACCCAGAATGAGCTTTAAGACTGCCTTCAAGGACACTCTGAAGAAACACTTCTATTGAGCTGTCTGGGACTGGCAGAAGACGGCTCAGTTGATTTTATAGACCTAGGCTGGAGAAATGCCACGTGTGCTATGAAATAATATTTGAGTCCAACCGAGATTAAATACCAAAACATTGATAGCGGGCTATTAGAACAGGGTAATTTTCAGTCTAGCAACATTCAAAGTGCGACAAGTACTCCAACATGTAGCTTTTGTGGAAGAGTATATCTCTCCAGGGCTGGCCTGTTGACGTCATCTGAGAAAAAACACAAGGATAGAGTGTCCAAATGCTACTGCGCACCCAAACTATACGATAATAAAAAAAATTTTAAAAAACCAGAAATGGTTCTTACTCGAACCAGATTGACAAACCATATATTTAATATAGTAAAATAGATACAGCATGGACGATTGCTGTATCATAAGAGATGATTGCCAAACTCTTGGTCCTCCGGAATGTGCTGATTGACGCCTTCTTTTCGACCGTGTCCTCTCAATGACTTTCCTGTAGTACAAACCTTGAGGCACAGATGAAGAGACACAAACAATGAAGGTAGACGTTATTTATTCGGTTCTTGGAATATTTTTTTTTTCATCACCGCCATATTCTCCTTCCAGTCAGACAAGAATTACCCTCGCTGAAAGCACCGGTTCCACTAGATCACCCAAGTTAAGCAGCGAGGAAGCCTGCTCTCTACTTAATTCGGTGACCACTAAGCACAAGCAGGACTGACGCAACCTGGTTCCTTTGTTTATTTAAAATGACTTGATTTGACATTAAATGAACCGAAAGCTTGCAAAAAACAACCAAAGCAATCACGTGGGAATTTGTAAAATAATTACAACTAAAAAAATTTTTTTTTTTAAACCGAAATGGTCTTACTCGAACACGAGTTGACAGCCATTATAAGCGCCGAATTATTTAAAATCAGCAATGATTTTATGATCTTTTGCAAAAAAAGTTGTAAATCAATATGAGCGCCGATAAATAGAAAACAAGAGAAAGGAAAGAAAAAAACGTTTAAAAACAAGAAAAGCCAAGTATCCAAACGATCAACTAAATCTCCCGCTGAAAAAACACCTTGAGTGGAATCTGAAATACATTAGTAGAGGAGGGAGGAAGAAGGGCAAGAAGAAAGATAGAAGAAGAAGAAGAAGAAGAAGAAGAAGAAGAAGAAGAAGAAGAAGAAGAATGAAATATAGATAGATAAGCCAAACAAAATGGAAATAGATAGGTATAAGAGAAGGAGGGAGAAAAAATGTTGAGAAAGAAGAAGAAGAAGAAGAAGAAGAAGAAGAAGAAGAAGAAAAGAAGAAGAGAAGAAGAAGAAGAGACCTTCTTTTCGTAGTCGATCCTGGACAGGTTCTGAGTGCACTTCTCGTTCACTTCTCGTATTGCCGTTTGCAGCATATACGATGTTTTTTCTTCGGATGCCGATATGCGTCCATTTACTTGTTTGTCTTGGTGTGATTTTGTTGTTCTTCTGTTCGTCTTTCTTTTTTTATTAATTTGGACTGTATGCACATATTTTTCCCATTTTGTGGGCAATAAATATTGATCGATATATTTTCTGATCATCTAACAGCTTGATTCTGAGGTTTGCTACCGGCGTGGCTATGAATTCAGATTCCACTCAAGGTGTTTTCTACGGGGGAGATTTAGATTGATCGTTGGATACTTTGGCTTCTGTTTTTTTAAACGTTTTTTTCCTTACTCTCTTGTTGTCTATTTATCGGCGCTCATATTGATTTACAACTTTTTTTGCAAAAAGATCACTAAAATCATTGGCTGATTTTAATAATTCGGCGCTATAATGGCTGTCAACTCGTGTTTCGAGTAAGACCTTTCGGTTAAAAAAAAAAATTTTTTTAGTTGAATTATTTTACATTCCCACGTGATGCTTGGTTGTTTTGCAGCTTTCGGTTCATTTAATGTCAAATCAGTCATTTTAATAAACAAAGGACCCAGGTTGCGTACAGTACCTGCTGTTGCTTAAGTTGCGAGCTCACCGAATTAAGTAGAGAGCAGCTCCTCGCTGCTTAACTTGGGTGATCTAGTGGGACCGGGTTGCTTTCACGAGGTAATTCTTTGTCTGACGTGGAAGAGAATATGGCGTCTGAATTAAAAAAAAAAATATTTCAAGAACCGAATAAAGTAAGTCTAACCTTCATGTTTGCTCTCATCTGTGCCTCAAGGTTTGGTACTACAGAAAAGTCATTGGAAGGACACGGTCGAACAAAGAAAGGCGTCAATTCAAGACATGCCGGAGGCACCAAGAGTTGGCAATCACTCTTATGATACAGCAATCGTCATGCATGTATCTATTTACCAATATAAATATAATGGTTGTCAACTCTTGTCGAGTAAAGACCATTTCCTGTTTTTAAAATTTTTTTTATTATCGTCCATAGTTGGGTTGCAAGTAGCATTGACACTCATCCTTGTGTTCTCAAAGATGACTCACAGGGCCAGCCCTGGAGAGATATTACTCCTTCACAAAACTACATGTTGGAACTTGTCCACTTTGAATGTTGCTAGATCTGAAAATTACCCTTTCTAATAGCCCGCTTCAATTTTTGGTATTTAATCGTTGGGACTCAAATTATTTCATACACACGTGCGTTCTCCAGCCAGGTCTATAAACAAACTAGCGTCTCCCAGTCCCCAACAGCAAGAAGTGTTCTTCAGAGTGTCCTTGAGGCAGTCCTTAAAGCTCAATTTGGCGTTTGCACTGACGACATTGCCATGAGATTTCCCCGTAAAATATGTTGTTTTGGGATTCGCGTACTATGTAACCAAATACTATCTGTTTCATAGTCGGGATCATCGGCGAGTAAACGGGTAACCCACGAGCTTGCCTGGTGAGAAGCGGTGGCTTAGGACTCCCAGCAGGAATTCGGCGCTTTACCATCATAGATACACACTGTGATTGTCGTAATGACCATTTGAAAACGCCGGGTGTTAATGGTACAGTCAAGGTAAATGGACTCTCGCCCGAGTTCAAACCTGATGTGTTAATTGCATTCATTTAGCGCTAAATACTCTTTGGAAAAGTTATGATTCTACTCTCCCTCCAGCTATGGATAAATAGTTTAGGTAGACTGGGCTCTTAACCTAAGTTATAGTCTATCGGTCTAGGAGAAGGAAAAACTCTGAATTCAAATCTGTTGAACTTCCGCTTAAGGAAATACATGTGGCACATATGTAAATATATATAATCTAATGACCAGTTATACCAAATGTCGATCACGTGAGTAGTACATGAGAGTTCCTCACTAATCCCCCAACATAGGGAACTGTTGTGTTACATTACAATTAGCCACCACCACCACTGCCCTGTGTTACGGGAAATGGGTCCATCCATTTATATCACACACACATATCTAATATGTTTATGGTCCTTGCCTTATTTCATTTGGAAAGAGTTTACGCATTATATATACTAGCAAATATATGCACCCTCCGGGTGCAAGTATTTAAGTTTTAATGTAATGAAATATCGTATTAAATTAGAAAGGCTAATGAAACTAAATAAGAATGCAGATAAAAAGATTTGAAACAGAGGGGATATGATAGAAAAATAGAACAAACTTAAATTTACTCTTCCATCACTTCTCGCTTTCATGGTTATTTTTTCTAATTTAAGTATTTTAGTTAAAAGAGGAAGTAAAGAATAAAAATTACAGTTATTCTTTCTTCATGTTATGGATTCATTTAAGATTATTGAAGAGATTTTTGCTTATATTCATTAAAATAAAACCAAATAGTTATAAAACAATAAATATAAACATATTATTTATTTAAATTACATTTTAATATAACAATATGCAAATTTGCCTTCCCATTCACACTGTAAATCACTATTTGTTGTAAATATAAATACAATTGCATGTATTAGTATGTAGATATGGTTAACAGTATAAATAATGTAAAAGAATTTATAATAATTGAGGTTAAAATAAGGATAAAATTCCGGTCAAATGTGACCGTCAGAATTACTAAGGGAATTGTGACTTGAGTCGTGATTTAGTTTCCCGTTAAGACAGAAAAACCACACAATCTCCATATAATAAGATACATATATATATATATATATATATATATATATATCAGGGTGTCAGTTTTGGGTCCGAACATTAGCATCTATATGGC
>CM042171.1:7772788-7782788 GCA_023376005.1 Doryteuthis pealeii | reverse complement strand
TTGAAGATTAGTATTATCTGCGTTATTCGGACTATTGTCCCCATCTTCATTGTTGTTTGTACAACGTTTCGGCCGATATACCCTCCGGCCTTCTTCAGGTATTTCTTGTCGGACTCGGTAACCTTCTCGGACTCGGGAACCTTCTTTTCGAATACGACAAGAAAGTTCCCGAGTTCGAAAAGAAGGTTCCCGAGTCCGAGAAGGTTTCCGAGTCCGACAAGAAGAAGGCCGGAGGGCATATCGGCCGAAACGTTGTACAAATAACAATGAAGATGGGGACAATAGTCAGAATAACGCAGATAATACCAAAACAAAATGAATAAATAAATATATTGATTTTTATCATCGCCACAATATTTTGACTGTTGTAAGCTCCAGCCTTCTTTAGATATCTTTATAGTCGATAATATTCGAAACTACACCACTGTGAAAATCAATTCAAACAAAATGAATAATTCCGTTATTATTTCTCTGAATGTTTGAGATGAGGCTTGAAGATTAGTATTATCTGCGTTATTCGGACTATTGTCCCCATCTTCATTGTTATTTGTACAACGTTTCGGCCGATATGCCCTCCGGCCTTCTTCAGGTATTTCTTGTCGGACTCGGGAACCTTCTTTTCGAACTCGGGAACTTTCTTGTCGTATTCGGGAGCCATTACGTAAATTTGAACCTAACTTTGAAACTAACCATTTATTTATTTATTAATTATTTTTCTAACTGCTTTCACTCAGGATTGAACTCGGGTTCCAGAGATAGCTGTCTTAACCTAACTGCCTTATCCACTTGGCCATGTGTCCGATTGAGTGTGAATTTTGGGAACTTATAAACCTAATGTCTTGATTTGGCTAGAATATCTATCTATTTTAATTCCGCGATCTCTCCATAAGGTTCGCCAGTATGTTCGTGCAGCGTTAGAATTTTTGTACACTTCCTTGGAGGAACATCCATCGTAGACAATGGCCATATGACTACTGATCTACGGTCAATACAAAAGTGTCTGGGCGTGATGAAATCACGAATGACGCAATATTTTTCATGGCCAAATAATTTCATCATACACCCCGAACATAGATTCATATTTCTGCGCACTGTTGAAAATGACCTAATCTGAGAAAAAAAAAGAGAAATCGATTACATCCTGTTACTCCAGTGGGTCTAAAACTGACCGTATGGTGAACAAAAGGAAACTAAAGTGGCTGTTTGAATTAAGGCTATAACTACGCTGTATCGGCGGTGTTAGAACATTCTCCCTTTATATATAATGCTTACGGTCAAGTCACGTTGAAAGCACCGGTTCCCGCTAGATCACCAAAGTTAAGCCACGATGAGCCTGATTAAAACTTAGATGGATGACCATTTAAGCAACAGCGGGTACTGTAAGTAATCACTTATCAAAATTACATGATTTGGCATTAAAAGACGTGAAAAAGGTTGATATGCCGTAAAAGAAAACAACCAACCAACATTTTATATATATTTTCCAACCCTTCTGCACGACCAGGATGAGACACAAGGTTACGAGACCAGGTAAAAGAGCCCAGTCAGTCCTACCCAATTCATATAACTAGGTAGTGTGAGCTCCTCTACATGAATATATGGATTGCTATGGATAGATTATCAATTAAATGGAAACCTGACACACGTACATATATATATATATATACATGTGTGTGCATCTCTCTCTCACCCTCTCTCACTCTGTGTGTGTGTGTGTGTGTGTGTGTGTGTGTGTGTGTGTACAGTTTCCCTACCTCAACAGTAACCCCATTCTATTTGCTACTGATTTCTTTGTTTATTATTACTCATTTATGTATCTACCCAACCCCTCTTCCACAAACAGGATGTGACACAATGTCAATTTTTAGCCGCAGTACAACTTGTTGAATTCAGAGTTTTCCTTCTCCTAGGTCTGTTGCCATACTACAGTTAAATAGCAGAATCTACTTGTCCTTTTGTATGTATCTATCCTACCCCTCTTCCACAAACAGGATGTGACACAATGTCAATTTTTAGCCGGAGTACAACTTGTTGAATGCATAGTTTTCCTTCTCCTAGGTCTGTTGCCATACTACAGTTAAATAGCACAATCTACTTGTCCTTTTGTATGTATCTATCCTACCCCTCTTCCACAAACAGGATGTGACACAATGTCAATTTTTAGCCGCAGTACAACTTGTTGAATTCAGAGTTTTCCTTCTCCTAGGTCTGTTGCCATACTACAGTTAAATAGCAGAATCTACTTGTCCTTTTGTATGTATCTATCCTACCCCTCTTCCACAAACAGGATGTGACACAATGTCAATTTTTAGCCGGAGTACAACTTGTTGAATGCATAGTTTTCCTTCTCCTAGGTCTGTTGCCATACTACAGTTAAATAGCACAATCTACTTGTCCTTTTGTATGTATCTACCCAACCCCTCCTTCACATACAGGATGTGACATAATGTCAATTTTTAGCTGGTTGAATGTAGAGTGTTCCTTCAACTAGACCAGTTATAATACTAAAGCTAATTGATAAGGTGAAGCGACAATTCTTCCAATCTATAACCGTGTCAGTACAGCAGTATGGCTGCACCTCTTGAAATCTTACGAAATTCTTAGAGGACAACACAAGGATACAGTATCCCACAAAAGAGCAAGTGCACGGTTACGGGTCTCCTATCTTACAAACCATCCAAGACGAACAAAACATCCTGGACCCTGTTGGAGAAGCAAGAACGGACTCATAAGTGACGTTCGTCTGTGGACATCTACAAACGGACCCACCAGGGAAAGTCGACCAGCCAACACCTAGCTCTTTATGGATTCTGGATGCCGCGTGGAAAACCTACCAGAGGCGGTGACTGTTTGTGAGAGAGCATCGTGAGTATCCATGATAGATCTGTTACAAAATCTATGCGGTTGCATAAGATTATTGTCAATCCCCTGTAATTCTGAGGGGATGACCCCTTTCATACCATGGTCGGGTCCGTCTATGGAAAATTACAGAAGCCCGCCAAATATGTGAAGTCACGTGGGACCTTTTTCAGAGTCCCCAGTTTTGCAGTTAGACGTCAGGCAGAGCAGCGGCCATTTTATGCTCTGCCTAAAACTGGAACTCACGCGCGCTATGTTAGTCAGATATTTAGTTACATGAAATGTATAGTTAAGGAAATAAAAGTTTGTATAAGTAATATGTTCTTGTGGTTGATAAATGTCTTGGTAAGAATAAGAAATGAATCCAGGACGACCAGCTAGCAGGAACATAGCAATAGAAGACCTTAGAAGATATACCAAATCAAGATGATAGAAGAAGCAAAGCCGGCCAGAAGAATAGATGTCCAAGATATAGAAGCAAGTAAGAAGTAAAGAAGTAAGAAAGGGTATACAACATTATATCGATTTGGTACTGTGAAAACCTCTGTAAGCAACAGATCTAGATTATTCATGTGAATGATAGGTAATGAGGAGACTTGCTGTCACATGTTCTTCATTAAATGTCGGTAATTTAACAACAGCAAAAAATTCTATTAGAACAGTTTAAACGAACTTCAATTATCATTGCTTTTCTCTTGTTCACCATTTTCCTGTTTGCATTCATCGCCGTTCATCGAATGCTGTAAAAATTATTTTCGTATGAAAGTTATTCTTTTATTCGTCTATTCTTCCATTCTCTTATTCTTTTCATTCTTTTCATTCTTTTATTCCTTTATTCGTTACGTAATTTTATTCCTTTCAAAATGTTATTCTTTACATTCTTTAATTCTTTTCATTCCTTTATTCTTTTTATTTCCTTCTTACGGACGGTTTAACTCAGTCGGTAGAGTACCCGCCTAGAAATCGCAAGGTTCCGGGTACGATACCGGCCCCCACAAACGCAGCGCATGAGTAGCACACATCAGGTAACCTGTTCCAGTGTGTTTATATCTATCTATCTCTCTATCTACCTATCTATCTCAGTCTTTTAAAAATCTATCTATCTATCTACCTATTTATTCCAGTGTGTTTATATCTATTTATCTATCTATCTATCTATCTATCTATCAATTCCAGTGTATTTATATCTATCTATCTATCTATCTATCTATCTATCTATTCCAGTGTATTTATATCTATCTATCTATCTATCTATCTATTCCAGTGTATTTATATCTATCTATCTATCTATTCCAGTGTATTTATATCTATCTATCTATTCCAGTGTATTTATATCTATCAATCTACCAATTCCAGTGTATTTATATCTATCTATCTATCTATCTATCTATCAATTCCAGTGTATTTATATATATCTATCTATCTATCTATCTATGTATCAATTTCAGTGTATTTCTATCTATCTATCTATCTATCTATCTATCTATCTATTTCAGTGTATTTATATCTATCTATCTATCAATTCCAGTGCATTTATATCTATCTATCTATCTATCTATCTATCTATCTATCAATTCCAGTGTATTTATATCTATCTATCTATCTATCTATCTATTTCATATTTATATCTATCTATCTATCTCCATGCTATCTATCTATCTATCTATCATTCCAGTGTATTTATATCTATCTATCTATCTATCTATTTCAGTGTATTTATATCTATCTATCTATCAATTCCAGTGTATCTATCTATCTATCTATCTATCTATCTATCTATCTCAGACTTTTTAAAACCATCTATCTATCTTTCTTTCTTTCTTTCTTTCTTTCTTTCTTTCTTTCTTTCTTTCTTTCTTTTGTAACCTTTATTCATGTCTGTTTTTCTTTCATAATTTCTTTGCTTCTATTCCCTTCTTCCAAGCTTTGTTGTTTTTTTAAATAATTTTTTGACTTTTTTTTTTAAGAGTGGAAAGAGTCTTTGTTTCTTTCTATTCTTCCGCCATTTTTATTTCTGCCAATTTTCTGCACTTATTCTGCAATAGATTTTACTGTCAATGACAATTTGAAAAAAAAAATGCAAAAAGGAAAGAAAAAAAGTAGAAAAATATTTTTTTTGTTCAGCAGAAAGAACAGCCAATAAAAAATGGCGGCAGATTAAAAAAAAAAAAGAAACAAAAAGAAAGAAAGAAAGAAAAAGGACTCAAAAGATGAATGAATGACAGACTGGACTTATTTCTGTTGCTTTTAGTCTGCCTGGATACACAAGGAAAAATCTCTTTACTTTTTTCTTCTTTCGTTTCTATTCAATGCGCCTTTTTTGTGTGCACGAGTAAAAAAAAAAAGAAATACGAAGAACAAGAAAACATTGGCATTTGTTGTAGCAATTACGTTATAGTCAGCGTCAGTAATTATCTTGCGAACGAACAACGTCCGATACACCCCACCAAAAAAACAAAAACCGAAAAACGAAAAAAAAAAAAAAAAAAAAAAAAAAAACTGCGTCTTTTTTATTACCGTAATAATAAACTAAAGATGAAATGTATTGCGAGTCAATAACATTAATAATTATTAGTTTATGAATATTATCAATATTAATAATAATTATTAGTTTTTTTTATAAAAGAACAGAGACGTTCTTTATGTAAAAATGATGAGGAGCACAGCTTGAATCTGAGCGGTAAAGTGGGGAGATGATGGTTGTGTGGTGCTCCACTTCGACGCAAAAAAAAAAAAACAGAAAACCACCCTGATCTTGTGGCAGATGTATAGAATCCCGTGTGATATCGAAATAGGGGCACCGCCGACTTTACTACACTAGTATTTATTGAGATCGGTTAGAATATACTGAAGAGTCCTGGGGACTTAAGGAGAATTACTATCATTCAGCCGCCACCAGTGAGAAACTAGCTTAAGTGGGTATTAAAAATTCCCACGGAGTAAAATAATAATAATAATAATAATAATAATAATAATAATAATAATAATAATAAAGAATCCGGGAGGCCTGAGGAGACTTGTTGTCACTCAGACTCCAGGGAAATACCATCAGCTAATGCTGGTGTGAAAAATAAAGAACTATCATGATACACAAAAATTTCTCTGAGACTTCGAGATAAAGACGGATCACCCTATCCCAGCCAGGAGACCAGATCTAGTGTTGATTAACCAAAACAGAGAACGTGCCAACTGGTGGATTTTGCGGTTACAGTAGATCACAGTGTGAAGTTGAAGGAAAATGAAAAGATGGACAAATACCTGAACCTTGCCAGAGAAATAAAAAAGCTATGGAATATGAGGGTGAAAGTGATAGTAATTTTAGTTGGTGCACTTGAAACGGTCCCAAAAAGCCTGGAAAAAGACTGGAGTACCTGGAAATCAGAGGAAGAATTGAGACCATCCAGACTACTGCACTGCTGCAATCGGCTAGAAAACTGTCCATTTTTCATTTTCCTTCAGCTTCACCCAGTAATCTGCTGGCACCGCAAAGTCCACCAGCCATCATTATTTGCTCCTTTTGAGTTTTCACATCAGCATTAGCTGAGGTTTTTAACGGGAGTCTGAGTGCAGCAAGTCTCCTCAGGTCTCCAGGTCTCTTCTGAGTATTCTGGCAGATTGCAGCAGTGCAGTGTTCTGAATGGTTTCAACCCTTCTCTGATTTCCAAACATTCTAGACCCTTTTCAATCCTTTTGGGACTGTTCCAAGTGCACCAACTACAATTGGTATCACTTTGACTTTCATATTCCATAACTTTTTCATTTCTCTGGCAAGGTCCAGGTATTTGTCCATTTTTCATTTTCCTTCAGCTTCACCCTGTGATCTGCTGGAACTGCAAAATCCACCAGTTGACAAGTTCTTTCTTTTTTGTTAATCAGCACTAAGTCTGGCATTCTTGCTGGGATAAGGTGATCAGTTTTTATCTCAAAGTCCCAGAGAATTTTATTATTATTATTATTATTATTATTATTATTATTATTATTATTATTATTATTATTACAGAGTTCTTTCTTGTTCTACATTTCTAAAATTGTTTAAGTGAACGAAAGAAAGATTTTATACAAGTCATTGTAGGGAGAACTCATTGAGAGAATGAAAAAAAAAAAGAAAAGACATTTTCGTACAAAAGGGAGGTAATTCGACATTTTTTTATCATGCTATAAAAGGAAGTCATAAATGGCGGTCTTCAATTATTCAAAAGAAAATCGAAATGTAAAAAATAAAAAATAAAAAGCGATAAAAAATAGGACAGCCTACATATTGCGCAGTGAATGGCAAAAATAAAACAATCTCAAGAATTTTATGACAAGTAAATGAATTGTTTTGTTGGACGATGAATCGTAAAGCGACCCTCACGTTTCGACTTAAATTTGTTTGGTGTACACAATGGAGATGCATGAAGCACGCAAAAACTATAATGATCTGATTTTGTGTGTTGGTGTGCTAATAACGAAAAGGCTAATTCATAGTCAGAAGCTTTGTATTGCACTATCATTAGAAATGTAAAGGATGGAAACATTTCAAGTCTGTTGGAAATTCTACAGTTTGAAGTGAATATAGAGAAATTATATAATATATATATATATTATATATAATATATATATATATATATAATATATATATATATGTATAAGAGAGTTTTATAATTTGCTTGAAGCATTGTGTATATATTGGTTAGGAGGTTGATTTAGAAGGCTATCACAATGCAGGTGTAAATAAAAAAAAATAATACGGTAACAATGGTGTTGTGTGTTAACCTGTATATAATTCTTAAGAATAAAATACAGGTTAACACACAACACCATTGTTACCGTATTATTATCTTTTTTCTTTACACTTGCATTGTGATAGCATTCTAAAACGGCAACAATGGTGTTGTGTGTTAACCTGTATATAATTCTTAAGAATAGAATACAGGTTAACACACAACACCATTGTTACCGTATTATTATTTTTTGATGCATGAAACACGCAAAAACTATAATGATCTGATTTTGTGCGTTGGTGTGCTAATAGCGAAAAGGCTAATTCATAGTCAGAAGCTTTGGTATTGCACTCTCATTAGAAATGTTTCAACTTAAATGATGGAGACATTTCAAGAGGAGGGGTATAGTTGAAGAAGGATATCCACTATACCCTTCCCTTCTCACAACTTGTGCCCCCACCCACAAAAAAATCACTACTGCATCGTTCGCTCGAACCACTACCATTCCTACAACCTCCCACTACCAATTGTTATTACCTCCCACTTCTAATTCCTTGCTACTACTGGTTCTCGTTAAAAACGAGACACGAAACGATACCATCGTTTCCTACCTGATAATGGCAAACTGTATTGCCGAAAGCGCTCGTGTTGAAACCTGTGGTGGACTGTTACACCAGTTCCACCCCGACACCAAAAAGATGGCCCGAAAATTGGAAAGGGTCAACCAAAAACTTATCCGACAAGAATTGTCTGTACAGTTCAACAAAACTTGTATAAAAGAAAAATGCTGCTAAAATACACTTATTTTAAAATATATCATTATATATATATATATATATATATATATATATATATAATATATATATATATATATTATTCAATTACCGCTTTAACCTTTCTGTTACAGTGGCATCAGTAATTATTATAAAATTATATTAAGAACATAGATCAGTAATAATTGTAATGATATTCAGCTAGAAACCACAAGATTCCTAGTTCGATACCGGTCCTCGCCGACTCAGCGTATGAGTAGCGCAGGGATCTGTGCGGTAAAGTAAGGAGCTGATGGTAGGTGTGGCGCTCCACCTCAGACGCCAAGATAATCTCCTTGGTCTAGCGCTAGTGAAAAGGGAATAGGCTCACTCGCTGATTGGCTGATACCGACATCAGGCCGCCCCGACGACTTTACTTTACCTTTAACTAAGGAATTAGATAAGCGTCGGGTAAGGTCCTGATGAAATCATTTGGATTGGAACCATGGTTAACTCTTAACTCTATTCGGCTATTAATATTATATATATATATATATATATATATATAATATATATATGTGTGTGTGTGTGTGTGTGTGTGTGTGTGTTTGTTTGTTGTTTATTTGGACAGCATTCTTTCATTTATGCATGTTGAATTAAACAAAAGACATATCTCCTGTTTAACAATTTTATTTTTGATCTTTTCAAGTTTTCTGGACAACTTTTTAATATTTTTCAAAATAAAAAAAATCACAAATAAAATTGTTAAACAGGAGATGTGTATTTTGTTTAATTCAATACACACACACACACACACACACACACACACACATATATATATATATATATATATATATAATATATATATGTTTATGTGTATGTGTATGTGTATATATATATATGTTTATGTGTGTATATATATATATGTCTATGTGTATGTGTATACATATATATATACATACATATGTTTATGTGTATATATATATATACAAATATATATGTTTATGTGTATATATACATATATATGTTTATGTGTATGTGTATGTGTATATATATATGTTTATGTGTATGTGTATGCGTATATATATATATATGTTTATGTGCATGTATATATATATATATGTTTATGTGTATGTATATGTATATATATATGTGTGTGTGTGTGTGTGTGTATGCTTGTATGTGCGTAGATAGATAGGCTGAATGATAGATTATGCATGTGTGTCTTATCTGTATTGAGTTAACGAAACGAGACAGAAAATTCAGATTCCTCGAACTCCAATTGATTACTGTTGATTCTCATCAACACTAATCCTTTGCCTCATGTAGCTCATAAAATGAAACTTCTAATCTGTACGCCATGTCGGTCTTTGTTGTTTTGTTTTTTTTTCAAAAAATCCATCCACCCGGTGTCAAACACAAAGGTCAACTGTGGCACTTACGACAGAGCTCGATTGGAAAAACGAGAAAAATTCCCATCTTGCATGTGACGATCGACTTACGTGGCCGGATAATCAAAAGAAAAGCTTCATGCAGCAGATTCGTGCAAAGAAACGCCCAATGAGACGGAGAGCAAAACGGTTAAAACGTATTAGAACGGATAATTGTGACGGAATGATAGCACACGGATTAGATTACACTTGGAAATTGTCAAATATATAAAAAAATCTCACTATTCCAATATAT
>CM042171.1:7752304-7764804 GCA_023376005.1 Doryteuthis pealeii | reverse complement strand
TCGTTTTATTTCTTTCTCCCTTTTTGCTTTTGTTATCTCTTTCTGTTTTCTTTTTAATTTCTGTATTATATTCTGTCATTTTCTTTCTATTTCTTTCTTCTTTCTTTTTTCTTCCCTTGTCTCTTTCTTTCTTCCTTGCTTTCTTTCTGTATTACATTCTTTCTTTTTTCATTCTATTTTTTCCTTCTTTTTTTCTTCAATTGTCTCTTTCTTTCTTTCTTTCTTTCTTTCTTTCTTTCTTTCTGTATTATATTCTTTCTTTTTTCTTTCTATTTCTTTCTTTCTTTCCTTGTTTCTTTCTTTCTTTCTTTTTATGCCTTCATTACTTATTTCTTTTTTCCTTTTTCTCTTTTTTCTTTCTTTCCTTCTTTCTTTCCTTCTTTCTTTCTTTCTTTTTATGCCTTCCTTACTTCTTTCTTTCTTTCTTTCTTTCTTTCCCCTTCTTTCTTTCCTTCTTTCTTTCTTTTTTATACCTTCCATACTTATTTCTTTCTTCCTTTGTTTGTCTATTCTTTCTTTCTTTTTATTTCCCTTTCTTTCTTTTTATGCCTTCCTTACTTATTTCTTCTTCTTCTTTTTCTCTTTCTTTCTTTCTTTCTTTCTTTCTTTCTTTCTTTTTTCATGCCTTCCCTTACTTATTTCTTTCTTTCTTTCTTTCTTTCTTTCTTTGTCCTATACACCTATCCACTTACTAACACCTAATTCCTTTCTTAATTTCTTTATTTTCTTTATTTTTTTTTCGTTTCCTTTGTGAAATGAACCAGTAATTCGTAACTACCGCCATTAAAATATCTTCTACGTCTTTATTCGTTTATTATTATTTTTAAAAATTTTTTACGATTCTTCTCTTAATAAAAATCAGTTCCTTCCATCCGGCCATTTTTTTCTTTCTTTCTTTCTTTCTTTGTTCTTTCTTTCTTTTCTTTCTTTTCTTTTCTTTCTTTTTTTTATTCTTTTATTCTCATTTATCTTTTCTCTTTTTTTTATTTCTTGATTCATCTCCTTCGTTACCACTTAGAACTTTTTCGTACAATTTGATTTTCATGGATTCCATTGTTTTCGGTTTTCCCTCCTCCTCGGCCATTTCTCTTCAAAAAATACGAGGCGACAACTGCTCTGCACAAAACATTCAAGTATCAATTACTTCTCTGTTCATTCTTATTGTTGTTGTTGTTGTTGCTATTGTTGTTGTTGCTATTGTTGTTGAAGTTGCTATTGTTGTTGTTGTTGTTTCCCCGCCGCCGCCAAATCTATTAATTCGACCTTCTTCCCACACATCGAATCCACCTTAAAGAAGACGGGTTCTTTTTCGACCATTTTTTCTACTCGGGAATCTCAGACAAAAGACGGAAAAAACGTGTTTCTGTTAATTACCAACGATGATTACACAAGTGCCGATAAGTCTCCCATGATCTGAAGAATTTAAATCACTATTAATCGAACGCTGGAATCATTTTACCTTCCTTTTTTTTTTTTTTTTTTCTCTTTTTTTTTCTTTTGATTTCGAAGAAATACCGTTTTTGGTGAATATTTTTTTATTTTTTGAATTCGTTTATTTATTTATTTATTTATTTATTTTTGTGTTGTTTATTTTCAACTGTTCCAGCAAAACAGTTTTCAATCGTAGCAATTGAAAATCGACCTCGCTCCCCATACACGCACACACCACACACACATACATATGTGCAGGTGCTTGGCGTAACGGTTATTCTCATAGGAAATGGACACGGTGTACCAAGTTCAAATTTTAAGGAAATATTTATCTGCTAAAGTCAAGGACCATCTCTCTCTCTCTGTCTCTTTCTCTCTCTCTCTCTCTTTTTTTTCTCTCTCTCTCTCTCCAATGCAGTACACACATTTTAAAATGCCTATAGCACCTTTCCCATCAATTCTCCTCCTTTCAGCCTCCACGTCCATTAATATAATTTGAAAAACTGGAACACATCACCCCTGATGATGGGCACTTCGAAGTGTCGAAAGTACTCGGGACATGAACTTTGGTGGACTAATCCACGAATTCCACCCAAATAATACAAAGTTGGCCAGAAAACTTGAAAAAATTCACAAATAAAATTGTTAAACAGGAGATGTGTCTTTTGTTAATTACACACACATACATATATATATATATATATATATATATATATATATATATATATATATATATATATATATATATATATAGAAGAAAGTAAACAAGCAAAACACGAATCGGGAAAAATTGGCAAGTAAAAAGTTTTTTTTAAAACATCTCGACTTGGATGAAGATAAGCTTGAAACATCATTTTGTTGGAGATTGTAAGTAAATTCCTTCTACTTACAAATACCAGCTCTAAAGGAAGTGATATACAGCGCTTCCAAGATAGCTAGTTGAAAAGTATAAATGAAAAAAAAAATTCCCATTTGAATGATATTTTCAAATTTTGTACTGACAGTAGATTTTATAAATATATAAAAGATGTATTTTCGTCTAATAAGATTCTTTGGATACTTTTAAAAATTCTAAAAGCATCTTTTACTAACAAAACCATAATTTCTTCTGCTTATAAAGACCAGCTCTAAAAGAAGTGATATATAGAGCTTCCAAGATAGCTAGCTGAAAAGTATCACTGGAAAAATGAAATCCCCATTTGAATGATATTTTAAAATTTTGTACTGACCGTAGATTTTATAGATATATAAAAGATGTATTTTCGTCTAATAAGGTTCTTTGAATTCTTTTAAAAACTTCTAAAAGTATCCTTTACTAACAAAACCTTTTGAGGATGACCTAAGTTCAAAAGTAGGTGGGAAAATGTACATAACATAAAATAGATATTCGATTTTGTCTTATCACTTTTGATCAAATATACATATTTACATATATGTACATATATATGTGTGTGTGTGCGTGTGTATCTATATGAGTGTGTTGTGTCTATCTGTGTATGTTAGAGTAAGAGAGTAGAAAGAGAGAGAGAGCGAAAGAGAGAGATAGAGAGAGAGAGAGCGAGAGAGAGTGAGAGAGAGAGAGAGAGAGAGAGAGAGAGAGAGAAAGAAAAGAGAGAGAGAAAAAATAAATTTGTTTGATGTATACATATGATGTTTTTCGGTCTGTATTTCATATATATATATATATATATATATATATATTATATATATATATATATATATATACGTCATCTACGCCACAACTAAGTAAATGTGTACATATATCATCCAGTGTAAGTCATATTCTCACTCTTCTTGGATCTATTGTCATATATATATATATATATATATATATATATATATATAATATATTATATCTGTTTATGGATATATATATTTATGGATATATATACATATATATATATACATGAACTCAAACTATATATATATATATATATATATATATATATATATATATATATATATATATATATATATATATATCGTTTTATGGATTGTTCTTTGTGCTGCTATTGCTTTAGCTTATCTCGGTCGTAATCCGACCTTTCTGATCTTATTTTTATGATATAACAAACATATGATGACATTGAAATATACATAAAAAAAATCAAAGACAAAAACTCCACAAAACAACATCAAATATATATTTAGAAAAAAAAGGGCATATGGAAAGTGTCCATCTGTGGAATGAAAATTGATGAAAAAAAAAACTGACATAGTACAGATGAACTTCAAAGAAATGTCACTTCTGTCAAGAGGAAAACATAGAAATTATATTATTTAATGTAAAAAAAGGAAAGGAAAATATATAAACAAAAACATATGAATTAATATCCAAATGTAGGCTAAAAAACAAATGCCTAAAAACTTGAAAAGACATAAAAAAAGTTTATGAATAGTAGAAGAGAATCCTGAAAAATGTGACAATATCATATCAAATGAAATTACGAATCAAAAATGAATGAATGAACGAATGAATGCGGTTAAAGTAAGAAAAACAAAACAAAAAATTATATATATATATATATATATATATATATATATATTATATATACGTGTGTGCATATATATATATATATATATATATGTATATATATGTATACATATGGTTTGAGTTATTATATATATATATATAATATATATATATATATATATATGAATATATGTATATATATATAAGTCCATTTGAATAATTGAATTGGATATGAAACATACATCTGAATAATTATATTGAATATGAAACACCTGTCATGGGCTATTAAATTTATATATATATATATATATATATATATATATATATATATATATATATATATATATATATATATATATATATCAAAGGGTTACTAACATGTAAACATTGTAGTAGCATAAGTAGTTAATCCAAAAGGGCTCAATATATCTTATAAAATATAGAGCATTAATAGTTGTAGAAAAGTTATTTCCCTACCACGGTTTCGGTGTTCTTAGTGCACCATCTTCAGTGGAACTATATATTTCATTAGACACATAGAATTACTTATTTCCCCTGAAGACGGTGTACTAAGAACACCAAAACCGTGGTAGGGAAATAACTTTTCTAAAACTATATATACATATATATATATATATATATATATATATATATATATATATAAAATGAATATATAAAGATTTTACATATCTATTTATTTGGTGACAAAGGAACATTTATGACCATATTGATTTCATGCGAGGCAATCGTCAGGTGAAGATGTTACAAATGCAAAGAAAATCGAAAAATTTTCAAATAAATTCAGAAAATTCAATAGACATAGGATGTGTATGAATGGTTGACGTGATGTGCGTATGTATGTGGTGGTAATTTGAATGTATGTGAGTATTTACGGGCAGCATAAAGGTTATGTATGCGGGGTAACTGGTCACACACATAATACATTGTTCTATGAATGTGTAACGTTTGATCAATGCGGACGTGTGAGCGTTTGTGTTTGCGTGCATATGTGTGCTCGGGTTTGTGTGTGTCAGCTGTTCATAGATCTTTAGCTTTTGGAAGTCCATAGCAGACCACGATGACGTCACTCCATATCTTCAACTGTGGACCCATGGTGGCTCATTAGTCCAATTCTGGACTTACAAATGTGGTCATACACATTGAAGGGGAAATTCCCATCTACATTTGGTTGTTCATGATGATGAAGACATTGCCGCTTTGCAGTCCTGATTATTTTGATATTGAGCATCTCGCCAACCCTGTCTGTTAGAGGCCAGATCTTCCACACTTGAAGGTGTGATGATACATTTCTTCAGCTTTGTCTTAATATGGTCTTTGAACCGCTTTTGGGGAGCTCCTGTCCTCTGTGTGCCATCTGTGAGTTAATTATAAAGTATTTTATGGGGAGTCTCTCTGTAGACATGCAGATTGTATGACCTAACCATCACAGCAGGATTGGGGTACTCATTGCTCACATAAATCCCCAATACAACCATGATATTCTCATGACTTGTGACTAAATGCCGTTTAATTGATAATATAGTATCATTCTGTTTAAACATTGGTGATGCACTGTTGGGTCCTGTTGCTAATAAAAGTAATCAATGGCAGATATAATGTCACCATATGTACTTAGAAGACTATAAACCTTTCAGACCATCGAATCATAAGACGTTACCCTCAGTACACATTCTATCGCGTCGTATGAGCCGATACTCTATCATCTGCACCATATGGGGATTTGCCTCATACCCCACTTGTATGGGCTGGGCACAACGTAGACCCAACCCACAAGCCGAAGCTCATGGGTGGGAAAGAAAAAAAATTGCGTCGATTCCTTCGGCATTACCCCTCAAGGGGCGCCTCAGGCGCTGGGCAATAAACCCAGGGGCAGGTATTGCCTGTGGGGACAACCCCCTGGTCCCGACGCTATTAATTGAACAAACCGGTCCAGTGGCCGAAGCACACCGGACCCCGTCCCGAACGACGGGTTATTAATGTGTCAGATTAATGTATCATCTGCACCATATGAGTGGACACACTGTGAATCGAACAAACATCGCTTATTCTCAGATTTGAGCTGGTACACTCTTCTTTGCTCCGTATGAGCTGATACTCTATCCATTGCACCATATGAACCAATACTATGTCCATCGAGCAATCTCAGCTTATACTCGGTCCATACTATGGAAGCGCGTGGTGTAATGGTTAAAGTCATCGGAAATGGACTCGTCGCCCCGAGTTCAAATCCTAGACGTGGTAATTGCATTTCACTTAGCGCTAATACCCTTGGGAAAGGTTTAAATCCCGCTCTCCCTCCAGCTATGGATAAATAGTAGAGCAGTCTGGGCTCTTTAACCTTTTTTAGGCATTGGTCTAGGAGAAGGAAAACTGAATTCAAACCTGTTGAACTCCGCTTAATAAATTGACCTTGTGTTACATCCTGTCCGTGTGGAGGGGTTGGTAAATATATATATATACTCGAGCGCAAGAGCACAAGTTATGATCTGTGCATCAAACCATATAGGCTTAATCGCAATCCAACGCAAGATATAAACCGATACCCTCTCCCTCATACCGTATGATCTAATACTCTGTCTATTGCACTAAATGAACCGATACTTTGTCCATTGGGCCATTTGAACTTATACTCAGTTAAACGCAACATATGATTTGATACCCTCTCCATCGCACCGTATGGGTATATGTCCTCTCCCTCGCACTATATGAGCCGAAACTATGTCTATTGCACTATGAGGCGACACTGTGTCAACCACACCATATGAGCCGATACTCTGTCCATCGGGCCATCTAGACTTATACTCGGTCCAGCGCAAGTTATGAGCCTATACACTCTCCTTCGCATCGTAAGAGCCGATACTCTGTCCATCAAACTATCAGGGTTTACTCTCAATCCAACGCAAGTTATAAGCTGATACCCATCTCTTGCACCGTATGAGCTGATATTCTGACTATTCTGTTCATTGGGCCATCTGGATTTATAATCGTTGAAACGCAAGATATGATCCAATACCCTCTCCATCGCACCATATGAGCAGATACCCTCTCCCTCACAGCGTAGGCGCCGATACTCTGCCTACTGCATTATGAGCCGATATTCTCTCAACCACACCATATGAGCCGATACTCTGTCCATCGGGCAATCTGGACTCATACTCTGTAAAACGTAAGATATAAGATACATTCTCCTTCGCACCGTAAAAACTGATACTTTGTCCATCAGGCCATCTGGACTTAATCGCAAATCCAACGCAAGATATAAGCCGATACCCCTTCCCTAACACCGTATGATCTGATACTTTGTCTATTGCTCTATATGATCCGATACATCCCACCGTATGAGCTGATACCCTCTCTCTCGCACCGTATGAGCCGATACTCTGTCTATTGCACTATATGAGCTGTCCATCAAACCATCTGGAATTACTTTCACTCACACGTAAGATATAAGCCGATACCCTCACCCTCGCACCATATGAGCTAATGTCTATTGCACTATATGATCCGACACCCTCTCCATCTCACCATATGAGCAGTACTCTCTCCATCGGACCGTATGAGCCAATATTTTGTACATCGGGCTATCTGGACTTATACTCAGTAAAACGCAACGTATGATCCAATACCCTTTCTCTCGCACCGTATCAGCTGATACTCTGTCTATTGCACTATATGATCTGATACCCTCCCCATCTTACCGTATGATCCAATACCCACTCCATCGCACCATATGAGCAGTACTCTCTCCATCGCACCGAATGAGCCGATATTCTGTCAACCATACCATATGAGCCGATACTCTGTCCATCGGGACATCTGGAGTTATACTCAGTGAAACGCACCCCTCCATCGCACTGTAAGAGCCGATAATCTGACCATCATACCATCTGGGCTTACTGTCCATCCAACGCAAGTTATAAGCCGATACCCATCCCTTGCACCGTATGAGCTGATACTCTGTCTATTGCACTAAATGAGCCGATACTCTGTCCATCGGGCTATCTGGACTTATACTCAGTGAAACGCAAGATATAAGATACATTCTCCTTCGCACCGTAAAATCCGATACTTTGTCCATCAGGCCATCTGGGCTTAATCGCAAATCCAACGCAAGATATAAGCCGATACCCTTTCCCTAACACTGTGTGATCTGATACTTTGTCTATTGCACTATATGATCCGATACTCTCTCCATCCCACCGTATGAGCCAATACCCCCTCCATCGCACCATATGAGCTGTACTCTCCCCATCGCACTGTATGAGCCAATACTCTGCCCACCACACCATATGAGCCGAATCTCTGTCCATCGGGCCATCTGGACTTATACTCAGCGAAACACAAGATATGGTCCGATACACTCTTCATCGCACTGTATGTGCCGATACTCTGTCCACCACACAATATCAACATATATTATGTCCATTGTACCATATCAAACTATACTTTCTCCATCAATTCTTTCTCTTGCCTTTCTTTTTTCGCCTTTCTTTCAGCCATTCATTGACATTATCCATCGATGTCTTTTCCAATTTCCTTCATTTTTCTCTTCAGATCTGCAATATTCTTAACTGTGCCTCGAACTATTTACGCTCCGTCGGTTCCTGCCACAAAAACAACAACTGCCACTAAAAACATTGATGGCGTTTACTTTCTCTATACACTTCAGATGTTGTTTAGTGATTTCGGCGACCGAAAGGTACGAAGGAAAAAATATAGAAAAAACGAAGGAGAAGAAGAAGAAGAAGAAGAAGAAGAAGAAGAAGAAGAAGAAGAAGAAGAAGAAGAAGATTGAAATATAGATAGATAGCTCAGTAGATGGAAATAGATAGGTAGAGGAAGGGAAGAGATAGGTATAATAATAATAATAATAATAATAATAATAATAATAATAATAATAATAATAATAAGAAGAAGAAGAAGAAGAAGAAGAAGAAGAAGAAAAAGTAGAATATTGAAATATAGATTAATAGCTCAGCAGATAGAAATACATAGGTAGAGGAAGGGAGGAAGAAGGGCAAGAGAAGAAGAGAAGAAGAAGAAGAAGAAGAAGAAGAAGAAGAAGAAGAAGAAGAAGAAGAAGAAGAAGAGAAGAATGAAATATAGATAGATAGCCAAACAAATGGAAATAGATAGGTATAAGAAGAAGGAGGGTGAGAAAAAGGTGAGAAGAAGAAGAAGAAGAAGAAGAAGAAGAAGAAGAAGAAGAAGAAGAAGAAGAAGAGACCTTCTTTTCGTGAGTCGATCCTGGACAGGTTTCTGAGTGCACTTCTCGTTCACTTCTCGTATTGCCGCGAGATTATACGATGTTTTTTTTCGGATGCCGAGTATGCGTCCATTTTACTTGTTTGTTGCTTGGGTGTGATTTTGTTGTTCTTCTTGTTCGTCTTTCTTTTTTTATTAATATGGACTGTAGCACATATTTTTCCCATTTTTGTGGCAATAACATATTGATCGATATATTTTCTGATCATCTACAGGTGATTCTGAGGTTATTGGCTACCGGCGTTGGGCTATGAATTCAGATTCCACTCAAGGTGTTTTCACGGGAGATTTAGTTGATCGTTGGATACTTGGCTTTTCTTGTTTTTAAACGTTTTTTCTTTCCTTTCTCTTGTTGTCTATTTATCGGCGCTCATATTGATTTACAACTTTTTTTGCAAAAAGATCACTAAATCATTGGCTGATTTTAATAATTCGGCGCTATAATGGCTGTCAACTCGTGTTCGAGTAAGACCATTTCCGGTTTAAAAAAAAAAAATTTTTTAGTTGTAATTATTTTACAATTCCCACGTGATTGCTTGGTTGTTTTGCAGCTTTCGGTTCATTTAATGTCAAATCAAGTCATTTTAATAAACAAAGGACCCAGGTTGCGTACAGTACCTGCTGTTGCTTAAGTGGTCACCGAACTAAGTAGAGAGCAGGCTCCTCGCTGCTTAACTTGGGTGATCTAGTGGGAACCGGTGCTTTCAGCGAGGTAATTCTTTGTCTGACTTGGAAGAGAATATGGCGGTGAATGAAAAAAAAAAATATTTCAAGAACCGAATAAAGTAACGTCTACCTTCATTGTTTGTCTCTCATCTGTGCCTCAAGGTTTGTACTACAGAAAAGTCATTGGAGAGGACACGGTCGAAAAGAAGGCGTCAATCAAGACATTGCCGGAGGACCAAGAGTTGGCAATCATCTCTTATGATACAGCAATCGTCATGCATGTATCTATTTACCATATAAATATAATGGTTGTCAACTCTTGTTCGAGTAAGACCATTTCCTGTTTTTTAAAATTTTTTTTATTATCGTCATAGTTGGGTGCCAGTAGCATTTGACACTCTATCCTTGTGTTTTCTCAGATGACTCAACAGGCCAGCCCTGGAGAGATATACTCTTCCACATAAACTACATGTTGGAACTTGTCCACTTTGAATGTTGCTAGACTGAAAATTACCCTTTCTAATAGCCCGCTTCAATTTTTGGTATTTAATTCGGTTGGACTCAAATTATTTCATACACACGTGGTTCTCCAGCCAGGTCTATAACAAACTAGCGTCTCCCAGTCCCCAACAGCAATAGAAGTGTTCTTCAGAGTGTCCTTGAGGCAGTCCTTAAAGCTCAATTTGGGTTTGCACTGACGACGATTGCCAGTTGAGATTTCCCCGTAAAATAGTTGTTTTGGGATTCGGGTACTATGTAATCCAGTACTATCTGTTTCATAGTCGGATCATCGGCGAGTAAACGGGTAACCCCACCGAGCTTGCCTGGTGAGAAGGGTGGCTAGACTCCCAGCAGGAATTCGGCGCTTTACCATCATAGATACACACTGTTATGTCGTAATGACCATTGAAAACGCGTGGTGTAATGGTTACAGTCAAGGTAAATGGACTCGTCGCCCCGAGTTCAAATCCTGGATGTGTTAATTGCATTTCATTTAGCGCTAATACTCTTGGAAAAGTTATGAATTCTACTCTCCCTCCAGCTATGGATAAATAGTAGGGTAGACTGGGCTCTTTAACCTAGGTTAGTCTATCGGTCTAGGGGAAGGAAAACTCTGAATTCAAATCTGTTGAACTCCGCTTAAGAAATTGATCATGTGGCACATATGTAAATATATATATCGTAATGACCAGTTATACCAAATGGTCGATCACGTGAGTAGTACGATGAGAGTCCTTCACATAAGTCCCCCACATAGGGAACTGTGTGTACATAAATAGCACCACCACCACTGCTGTGTTACGGGGAAGATGGGTCATTCCATTATATCACACACACATATCTATATATGTTTATGGTCCTTGCCTTATTCATTTGGAAGAGTTTACTGCATTATATATACTAGCAAATATATGCACCCTCCGGGTGCAAGTATTTAAGTTTTAATGTAATGAAATATCGTATTAAATTAGAAAGGCTAATGAAACTAAATAAGAATGCAGATAAAAAGATTTGAAACAGAGGGGATATGATAGAAAAATAGAACAACTTAAATTTACTCTTCCATCACTCTCGTCTTTCATTGTTATTTTTTCTAATTTAAGTATTTAGTTAAAAGAGGAAGTAAAGAATAAAATTACAGTTATCTTTTCTTGTTAATGGATTTCATTTAAGATTAATTGAAGAGATTTTTGCTTATATTCATTAAAATAAAACCAAATAGTTAGAAACCAATAATACTAAACATATATTTATTAAAATTACATTTTTAATATCAATATGCAAATTTGCCTTCCCATTCACACTGTAAATCACTATTTTGTTGTAAATATAAATACAATTGCATGTTATTAGTATGTAGATATGGTTAACAGTATAAATAATGTAAAAGAATTTTATTAATAATTGAGGTTAAAATAAGGATAAATTCCTGGTCAATGTGACGTCAATTACTAAGGGAATTGTGACTTGAGTCGTGATTTAGTTTCCGTTACAGACAGAAAAACACACAATCTCCATTATAATAAGATACATATATATATATATATATATATATATATCAGGTGTGTCAGTTTTGGGTCCGACATTTAGCAATTTCTATATGGCCCACCTTGAAAACAAAGTTTTTAATATTATAAAAAAAACATATGTTTGCTACGTTGACGATATTCTCCTCCTTGTTAATAATGTAAATGAATTCCACGAACTACAATGAACATTTCAACAACACTCTGTACTAAATTTCACATATGAACTTAACACAAACAATAAACTCCCATTCCTTGACGTCATGATAGACTCTAACAACAACAAATTCACTACCTCCCCATATAAAAAAACCTACCTCTATCAATTCTTGCATTATCAACTACAAGTGTGAATGCTCCGCTCAATACAAAAAAGCCATTATAAAAATTTTGATAAACCGTGTGTGTAGGTGATACTTATGATGTGTATAACCCTGAGTGATATTAAAGCGTACATTTTAGTTTCAGTTGACGCTATACTTTTGCAGGACTATGATGTTTCTTCATTACTCAACATGACCAAATGACTGAAACCAGAGGACAATTGGGTGTTTTTTTATAGAGTTAAAGACAGTGCACATACCTTTTTACCCCTGGCTACATAAATTAACATGTCT
>CM042171.1:7719804-7749804 GCA_023376005.1 Doryteuthis pealeii | reverse complement strand
CCACGTATTCGGGCAGTTGATTGGCTGCGGTTTAAACCACGTGACCTCGATGAGTTTCAATGGTGGATTACAGTGCGCCTTATATCTCAAAATAATCGAACAATATATATATATATATTGGTTAGGAGGTTGATTTAGAAGGCTATCACAATGCAGTTTGGAATAAATTAAAAAAATAATAATACGGTAACAATGGTGTTGTGTGTTGACCTGTATTTTTATTCTTTCTTGAATTTTCGAGGTAATACCTCTTTATCAAAAGAATTGAACTGAAGCAGTCCAGCTATGGCATTTAAAAAATAACATCATTTAAAAAAAAAAAATTAATTTTGGAAGAAATGCCATAGCTGGACTGCTATAATATATTTTTCAATTACTCTATTCATTTTTTATTCTATTCATTAATTCATCTTTACAACAATTCTTATATATATATATAATGGAGATTCGTCTGCTTTTTGTAACCGAAACTACGTCAAACTTACGTCACAGTCATTTCAGGAATTACGGAAGATTATCAATGTGTATTTAATTCATCAGGGGTCTGGTTAGCTCAGTCGGTAGAGCGTTCGGCTAGAAACCACAAGGTTCCTAGTTCGATACCGGTCCTCGCCAACTCAGCGTATGAGTAGCACAGGGATCTGTGCGGTAAAGTAAGGAGCTGATGGTAGATGTGGCGCTCCACCTCAGACGCCAATACAACCTCCTTGGTCTAGCGCTATTGAAAAGGGGATAGACTCCCTCGCTGACTGGCTGATACCGACTTTAGGCCGCCTCGGCGACTTTACTTACTATTTAATTCATAGTCAATGCCACTACCACATTAAACTGAAGGGAAATGTTGATTTATATATATGCACAGAATGCAGATGCAACATTTCCTGCAAAATTTCGTTTTTTAAAGAACTTTTAATAAATACATGTCCAGCAGTATTGATTTATATATAGTTTCTTTTATTTTAAATGACCCATTGAGGTTGATATGCCGTAAAAAAATCATTATTGAAAGAAATGTCATTACAATTTATAAAATACTAATATTTTGAAGTCGTACGATACATCTTATGGATGCGTAGAGGGTGGTCGTCTGTGATGCAGTATCTTTATCGCCGATTACGGGTTCTTGTGCATCATATCGGCTCCAATAGCAACCCCAACTTGAATCCGACATCTTCAAGTTGTTACCCTGTAAGCTACGTGCTGCTAGTCTTGATATGTATCTTCATCACCGATTACGGGTTGTTGTACATCATATCGGCTCCGATAGCAACCCCAAATTGAATCCGGCATCTTCAAGTTGCCACCCTGTAAGCTACGTGCTGCTAGTCTTGACATTTTTGCTACGAATGAAACAACGAAATCTCGACATCTTAAATCAAGAAACCACAGTTAGTGTGGACAAATGAAAAGCCCATCTCATCTACTACTAATATATATATTTACCAACTGCTCCGCACGAGCAGGATACGACATAAGGTCAATTTCTTAAGCGGAGTTCAAAAGGTTTAAATTCAGAGTTTTCCTTCTCCTAGAGTGGTTACCTAGCCATGGTTTAAGAAACCAGTCTGCCTTGCTATTTACCCATAGCTGGAGGGTGAGTATGATTCATACCTTTCCCAAGGGTATTAGCGCTAAGTGAAATGCAATTACCACGTCCAAGATTTGAACTCGGGGCGACGAGTCCATTTCCCATGACTTTAACCATTACACCACGCGCTTCCTACTACTAATAAATAATGGAATAATCTGTTCCTCTCGGTTTTAGTCTAAGTTACCTTCCACGGATTCCGCTTGCGGTAAGTTCGCCCCCCCCCCTTCTATTAACTTAATTGATTTTATCTATTTTAACTTACCACCTTCTTTGATCTTACTAACATGATTGCCAGCAATTACGCAGTGAACCAGTAATATTTCCTTACAAAAAAAAAAGAAAAAGAAAAAAGACTTCTAACTAGTAATCTATTTCAATACCTGCGTCTTAACTTTATAATCAAGTTAACTATTTAAACCACTATTATTGTTAATTACTACGTTAAAGCAGTACTTGTCTTAGGCCCTCAAATTGAACGCTGTAAAACAAAACAAAATAAATAAATAAATCATATATTGATTTTTATCATCGCCACGATATTTTGACTGTTGTAAGCTCCAGCCTTCTTCAGATACCTTTATAATCGATAATATACGAAACTACACCGTTGTGAAAATCAATTCAAACAAAATGAATAATTCCGTTATTATTTCTCTGAATGTTTGAGATGAGGCTTGAAGATTAATATTATCTGCGTTATTCGGACTATTGTCCCCATCTTCATTGTTATTTGTACAATGTTTCGGCCGATATACCCTCCGGCCTACTTCAGGTATTTCTTGTCGGACTTCGGAACCATCTCGGACTTGGGAATATTCTTTTCGAACTCGGGAACTTTCTTGTCGTATTTAGTTTTCCTTCTCCTAGGTTTGTTGACATACTACAGTTAAATAGCACAATCTACTCGTCCTTTTGTATGTATCTACCCAACCCCTCTTCCAAACCTGCTGGTTGAATTCAGAGTTTTCCTTCTCCTAGGTCTGTTGCCATACTACAGTTAAATAGCACAATCTACTCGTCGTTTTGTAAGTATCTACCCAACCCCTCCTCCACATACAGGATGTGACACAATGTCAATTTTTAGCCGGGTACAACTTGTTGAATGCAGCGTATTCCTTCTCCTAGGTCTGTTGCCATACTACAGTTAAATAGCACAATCTACTCGTCCTTTTGTATGTATCTACCCAACCCTCTTCCAAACCTTCTGGTTAAATTCAGAGTTTTCCTTCTCCTAGGTGTGTTGCCATATTACAGTTTAAATAGCACGATCTACTCGTCCTTTTGTATGTATCTACCCAACCCCTCTTCCATATGCAGGATGTGACACAATGTCAATGTTTAGCCGGAGTACTACTGGTTGAATCCAGAGTTTTCCTTCAACTAGACCAGTTACAATACTAAAGCTAATTGATAAGGTGAAGCGACAATTCTTCCAATCTATAACCGTGTCAGTACTGCAGTATGGCTGCACCTCTTGAAATCTTACGAAACTCTTAGAGGACAACACAAGGATACAGTACCCCACAAAAGAGCAAGTGCACGGTTACGGGTCTCCTATCATACAAGACGAACAAAACATCCTGGACCCTGTTGGAGAAGCAAGAACGGACTCATAAGTGACGTTCGTCTGTGGACACCTACACACGGACCTACCAGGTAAAGCTGACCAGCCAACACCTAGCTCTGCATGGATTCTGGATGCCGCGTGGAAAACCTGCTATAGTCAGTGACTGATAGGGATAGTTTGTGAGAGAGCATCGTGAGTATCCATGATAGATCTGTTACAAAATCTATGCGGTTGCATAAGATTATTGTCAATCCCCTGTAATTCTGAGGGGATGACCCCTTTCATACCATGGTCGGGTCCGTCTATGGAAAATTACAGAAGCCCGCCAAATATGTGAAGTCACGTGGGACCTTTTTCAGAGTCCCCAGTTTTCAGTTAGACGTCCGACAGAGAAGTCGACCATTTTATGCTCTGCCTAAAACTGGAACTCACGCGCGCTATGTTAGTCAGATATTTAGTTACATGAAATGTATAGTTAAGGAAATAAAAGTTTGTATAAGTAAAATGTTCTTGTGGTTGATGAATGTCTTGGTAACAAGACTAAGAAATGAATCCAGGACGACCAGCCAGCAAGAACATAGTAACAGAAGACCTTAGAAGATATACCAAGTCAAGATGATAGAAGAAGCAAAGCCGGCCAAAAGAATAGATGTCCAAGATATAGAAGCAAGTAAGAAGTAAATAAGTAAGAAAGGGTATACAACATTATATCGATTTGGTACTGTGAAAACCTCTGTAAGCAACAGATCTAGATTATTCATGTGAATGATAGGTAATGAGGAGACTTGCTGTCACATGTTCTTCATTAAATGTCGGTAATTTAACAACAACAAAAAATTCTATTAGAACAGTTTAAACGAACTTCAATTATCATTGCTTTTCTCTTGTTCACCATTTTCCTGTTTGCATTCATCGCCGTTCATCGAATGCTGTAAAAATTATTTTCGTAGGAAAGTTATTCTTT
Source organism: Doryteuthis pealeii (assembly GCA_023376005.1). Taxonomy (NCBI): domain Eukaryota; kingdom Metazoa; phylum Mollusca; class Cephalopoda; order Myopsida; family Loliginidae; genus Doryteuthis; species Doryteuthis pealeii. The sequence continues at coordinate 7,745,682 of CM042171.1, read as the reverse complement.
TATTCGTCTATTCTTCCATTCTCTTATTCTTTTCATTCTTTCATTCTTTTATTCCTTTATTCGTTACGTAATTTTATTCCTTTCAAAATGTTATTCTTTACATTCTTTAATTCTTTTCATTCCTTTATTCTTTTATTTCCTTCTTACGGATGGTTTAACTCAGTCGGTAGAGCACCCGCCTAGAAATCGCAAGGTTCCGGGTACGATACCGGCCCCCACAAACGCAGCGCATGGGTAGCACACATCAGGTAACCTGTTCCAGTGTGTTTATATCTATCTATCTCTCTATCTACCTATATCTCAATCGTTTAAAAATCTGTCTATCTATCTACTTTTTATTCCAGTGTGTATCTATCTATCTATATCTATCTATCTATCTATCTATCTATCTATCTATCTATCTATCTATCTATCTATTCCAGTGTATTTATATCTATCTATCTATCTATCTATCTATCCAGTGTATTTATCTATCTATCTATCTATCTATCTATCTATCTATTCCGGTGTATTTATATCTATCTATCTATCTATCTATCTATCTATCTATCTATTCCAGTGTATTTATATCTATCTATCTATCTATCTATCTATCTATCTATCTATTCCAGTGTATTATATCTATCTATCTATCTATCTATCTATCTATCTATCTATCAATTCCAGTGTATTTATATCTATCTATCTATCTATCTATCTATCAATCAATTCCAGTGTATTTATATATCTATCTATCAATTCTATATTATATCTATCTATCTATCTATCTATCTATTCCCAGTGTATTTTATATCTATCTATCTATCTATCTATCAATTCCAGTGTATTTATATCTATCTATCTATCTATCTATCTATCTATCTATCTATCCTATCTATCTATCTATCTATCTTCTATCTATTCTATCTATCTATCTATCTATCTATCTATCTATATTCCAGTGTATTTATATCTATCTATCTATCTATCTATCTATCTATCTATCAATTCCAGTGTATCTATCTATCTATCTATCTATCTCAGACTTTTTAAAACCATCTATCTATCTTTCTTTCTTTCTTTCTTTCTTTCTTTCTTTCTTTTGTAACCTTTATTCATGTCTGTTTTTCTTTCATAATTTCTTTGCTTCTATTCCCTTCTTCCAAGCTTTGTTGTTTTTTAAATAATTTTTTCGACTTTTTTTTTTGAAGAGTGGAGAGAGTCTTTGTTTCTTTCTATTCTTCCGCCATTTTTATTTCTGCCAATTTTCTGCACTTATTCTGCAATAGATTTTACTGTCAATGACAATTTGAAAAAAAAAAAATTGCAAAAAGGAAAGAAAAAAAAAAACAGAAAATTTTTTTTTGTTCAGCAGAAAGAACAGCCAAATAAAAAATGGCGGCAGATTAAAAAAAAAAAAGAAACAAAAAGAAAGAAAGGAAGAAAGAAAAAGGACTCAAAAGATGAATGAATGACAGACTGGACTTATTTCTGTTGCTTTTAGTCTGCCTGGATACACAAGGAAAAATCTCTTGACTTTTTTCTTCTTTCGTTTCTATTCAATGCGCCTTTTTTTGTGTGCACGAGCAAAAAAAAAAATACGAAGAACAAGAAAACATTGGCATTTGTTGTAGCAATTACGTTATAGTCAGCGTCAGTAATTATCTTGCGAACGAACAACGTCCGATACACCCCACCAAAAAACAAAAACCGAAAAACGAAAAAAAAAAAAACCAAAATAAAAAAAATAAAAAACTGCGTCTTTTTTATTACCGTAATAATAAAACTAAAGATGAATGTATTGCGAGTCAATAACATTAATAATTATTAGTTTATGAATATTATCAATATTAATAATTATTATTAGTTTTTTTTATAAAAGAACAGAGACGTTCTTTATGTAAAAATGATGAAGAGCACAGCTTGAATCTGAGCGGTAAAGTGGGGAGATGATGGTTGTGTGGTGCTCCACTTCGACGCAAAAAAAACAGAAAACCACCCTGATCTTGTGCAGAGTGTATAGAATCCCGTGTGATATCGAAAATAGGGCACCCGCCGACTTTACTGCACTAGTATTTATTGAGATCGGTTAGAATATACTGAAGAGTCCTGCGGACTTGAGGAGAATTACTATCATTTAGCCCCCAGAGAGCCACTAGCTTAAGTGGGTGTTAAAAACACCCACGGAGTAAAATAATAATAATAATAATAATAATAATAATAATAATAATAATAATAAAGAATCCTGGAGACTTGTTGTCACTCAGACTCCAGGGAAATACCATCAGCTAATGCTGGTGTGAAAAATAAAGAACTATAATGATACACAAAAATTTCTCTGAGACTTCGAGATAAAGACGGATCACCCTATCCCAGCCAGGAGACCAAATCTAGTGTTGATTAACCAAAACAGAGAACGTGCCAACTGGTGGATTTTGCGGTTACAGCAGATCACAGTGTGAAGTTGAAGGAAAATGAAAAGATGGACAAATACCTGAACCTTGCCAGAGAAATAAAAAAGCTATGGAATATGAGGGTGAAAGTGATAGTAATTTTAGTTGGTGCACTTGAAACGGTCCCAAAAAGCCTGGAAAAAGACTGGAATACCTGGAAATCAGAGGAAAAATTGAGACCATCCAGACTACTGCACTGCTGCAATCGGCTAGAAAACTGTCCATTTTTCATTTTCCTTCAGCTTCACCCAGTAATCTGCTGGCACCGCAAAGTCCACCAGCCATCATTATTTGCTCCTTTTGAGTTTTCACATCAGCATTAGCTGAAGGTTTTTAACTGGAGTCTGAGTGACAGCAAGTCTCCTCCGGTCTCCAGGTCTCTTCTGAGTATTCTGGCAGATTGCAGCAGTGCAGTGTTCTGAATGGTTTCAACCCTTCCTCTGATTTCCAAACATTCTAGACCCTTTTCCAATCCTTTTGGGACTGTTCCAAGTGCACCAACTACAATTGGTATCACTTTGACTTTCATATTCCATAACTTTTTCATTTCTCTGGCAAGGTCCAGGTATTTGTCCATTTTTCATTTTCCTTCAGCTTCACCCTGTGATCTGCTGGAATTGCAAAATCCACCAGTTGACAAGTTCTTTCTTTTTTGTTAATCAGCACTAGGTCTGGTCTTCTTGCTGGGATAAGGTGATCCATTTTTATCTCAAAGTCCTAGAGAATTTTATTATTATTATTATTATTATTATTATTATTATTATTATTATTACAGAGTTATATCTTGTTCTACATTTCTAAAATTGTTTAAGTGAACGAAAGAAAGATTTTACACAAGTCATTGTAGGGAGAACTCATTGAGAGAATGAAAAAAAAAAAAAAGAAAAGACATTTTCGTACAAAAGGGAGGTAATTCGACATTTTTTTTATCATGCTATAAAAGGAAGTCATAAATGGCGGTCTTCAATTATTCAAAAGAAAATCAAAATGTTAAAAAAAAAAAAAATAAAAAAATAAAAAGCGATAAAAAATAGGACAGCCTACATATTGCGCAGTGAATGGCAAAAATAAAACAATCTCGAGAATTTTACGACAAGTAAATGAATTGTTTTGTTGGACGATGAATCGTAAAGCGACCCTCACGTTTCGACTTAAATTTGTTTGGTGTACACAATGGAGATGCATGAAACACGCAAAAACTATAATGATCTGATTTTCTGTGTTGGTGTGCTAATAGCGAAAAGGCTAATTCATAGTCAGAAGCTTTGGTATTGCACTATCATTAGAAATGTTTCAAATTAAAGGATGGAGACATTTCAAGTCTGTTGGAAATTCTACAGTTTGAGTGATATAGAGAAATTATATATATATGTATATATATATATATATATATATATATATATATATAATATATATATATATATATAAGAGAGTTTTATGATTTGCTTGAAGCATTGTGTATATATTGGTTAAGAGGTTGATTTAGAAGGCTATCACAATGCAGGTGTAGAGAAAAAAATAATAATTCGGTAACAATGGTGTTGTGTGCTAACCTGTATTTAATTCTTAAGAATATATCATTATATATATATATATATATATATATATATATATATATATATGATATATATATATATCATATATATATATATAATTATATATATATCATTATATATATATATCATTATATATATATATATATATATATATATATATATTATTCAACTGCCGATTTAACCTTTCCGTTACAGTGGCATCAGTAATTAATATAACATTATATTAAGAACAGATCAGTAATGATTATATTGATATTCGGCTAGAAACCAAAAGATTCCTAGTTCGATACCGGTCCTCGAAGACTCAGCGTAAGAGTAGCACAGGGATCTTTGCGGTAAAATGCGCTGATTGACTGATACCGACATTAGGCCACCCCGACGACTTTACTTTACCTTTAACTAAGGAATTAGTTAAGCGTCGGGTAAGGTTCTGATGAAATCATTTGGATTGGAACCATCGTTAACTCTTAACTCTATTCGGCTACTAATATTATATATATATATATATATATATATATATATATATTATATATATGAAGTAGTCAAACAATGTGTTTGAAATGGCGAATGCTGACAATTTGTGGGAGATTATGTGCTTAATTAAAATCATACCTAATTTTGTTAATTAATTAATTATAACTTTTAAACTGATATACACGCCTAATTCATTTAGTTATAATTAATTAACACAATAGGTATGACTTTGATTAAGCACATACTCTCCTAAACACACACACACACACACACACACACACACACCACACACATATATATATATATATAATATATATATATATATATATATAAGCTCCCTGAAATAGACTATAATGCTAAATCTCTAAGTCTTTTGTTATTTCTTTACTATATATATATATATATATATATATAATATATATATATATATATGTTTATATGTATGTATGTATATATATATATTATATATATATGTGTGTGTGTGTGTATGTGTGCTTGTATGTGCGTAGATAAATAGGCTGATTGATAGATTATGCATGTGTGTCTTATCTGTATTGAGTTAACGAAACGAGACAGGAAAATTCAGATTCCTCGATGTCCAATTGATTACTGTTGATTCTTCATCAACACTAATCCTTTGCCTCATGTAGATCATAAAATGAAACCTTCCAATCTGTACGCCATGTCGGTCTTTGTTGTTTTTTTCTTCCAAAAGATCCATCACCGGTGTCAAACACAAAGGTCAACGGTGGCACTTACGACAGAGCTCGATTGAAAAACGAGAAAATAATTCCCATCTTGCATGCGACGATCGACTTACGTGGCCGGATAATCAAAAGAAACTTGCATGAGAGATTCGTGCAGAAACGCAATGAGACGGAGACAAAGACGTAAAACGATTAGAACGGATATTGGTGACGGAATTGATAGCACACGGATTAGATTACACTTGGAAATGTCAATATATATTAAAAAAAACTCTCACTTCCATATATATATTTAATTTGTTGAGTTTTTAAAGATCAATGTTTATTATAAACAGCTACCCAGGTTTCTTGCTAGGGCACAATCATCAGGTTGTTAAATTAGTGGTGTTTATTGAAGATCTTTTCTTAATGTCTTATTCTGGACCGCAAATAACGTCGGTTGCTTTCGCGGACGCTAGTGCGCTTCGGATATATTAAAAATTTAATTTTTTCAAAAATTGCAATGAGACGGAGACAAAGACGTAAAACGATTAGAATGGATATTGGTGACGGAATTGATAGCATCCGTATTAGATTACACTTGGAAATGTCAACATAAAAAAAAACTGTCACTTCCATATGATAAAAAAAACTGTCACTTCCACATGATATATATGAATTTACAGATGGTGAAAAAAGTGCTCATTTAGGAGTTTTAGGTGATTTTCGAGGCTTGATAGAGTGGGCAAAAATGGCAAATTTCGTGCGCAAATAAAGTGCCAAACTATTATATTTTTCTGATAGAGTTCGATGAGGCGTATCACGTAGTAAAAGATGGTTGATGGCGATTGAGTATTTGGGGAGATATGGGGCTTCAAATGTTTGCCCAAAATGCCATTTTTCAGCCATTACGTATTTTGATGAAAATGTAAGTTATCGATTTTATTGTTTTTTCTCATGGATTCTACGCATGAGTGTTCATACACACAATGAACTCCCACACAGGGATTTGGTTATAGTGGCGAAGGCTTGTGTTGGACCATCCACACTTTTTAGCACAGTCGATAGGAAATAATTGGTGCATCAAGGGTTGCCACAAACCAAATCAACGACCGACCTCAGGAATTTTGAATTCAGAGTTATCCCTCTCCTAGACTGGTTACCTACCCAAGGCTGAAGAGCCCAGTCTGCCCTACTATTTAACCCATAGCTGGAGGGAGAATATACAGATTCATACCTTTCCCAAGGGTATTAGCGCTATGTGAAATGCCAACAGCTTCGTCTCGGAATTGAACTCAAATTGACGAGTCCATTTTCCACGATTCTAACCACTAGCCAACGCGCCTCCATATATATATATATATATATATATATATATATATATATATATATATATATATATATATATATATATATTATATATATATATATATATATATATATATATATATATATATATATATATATATATATATATATATAGGAGATTATGTGCTTAATTAAAGTCATACCTAATTGTTAATTAATTAATTATAATTATATGAATTAGGCGTGCATATCGGTTTAAATGTAAAGCGTAAACAAATCGAGAAAAAGTCGATCTATGTATGTACATTTCAGCCCATTAGGCTTCATCAGCAGAGCTATAGACAGGGCAGTGCTTTGTGCGCGATTCAAACCCTACCTGTCAGGCTGAAATGTACATACAGAGATCGACTTTTTCTCGATTTGTTTACGCTTTACATTTAAACCGATATGCACGACTAATTCATATAATTATAATTAATTAATTAACAAATTAGGTATGACTTTAATTAAGCACATAATCTCCAAAAAATTGGCCATTTCAAACACATCGTTTGACCACTTCATATATATATATATATATATATATATATATATATATATATGAACAATTTTTTCGTGCAGTTAAATGTATATATAAGTTTGAACAGTAACATGCTTTTATTATAGGATCAGTTAATAAACGAATTAAAAAAAGGCGAAAGAACATAGAAACTTAAGGGCCTTTTCGACCGGTGCTTTTTCAAAAGAACAACAACCGGTGGATCGTTTAAAAGTCAAATCTATTTTGATTTATTTATACCTTTTGACGTTTAAACGACAGGTTGTTGAACTTTTGAAAAAGCACCGGTCTAAAGGGTCCCTTCTTTTGCCTTTTTAAAAAAATAATCCGTTTATTAGCTGATCTTATAATAAAGTGTTTTACTGTTCAAACTTGGTCTAGCGTTAGTGAAAAGGATATATACTCCCTTGCTGTCTGGCTGATACCGACTTTAGCCCAACCGGACGACTTTACTTTATATATATATATATATATATATATATATATATATATATATATATTATCATATATATATATTTACATCCATTTACCATTTCACTATAAAAGCAGAATGTACAAGTCAATGAAATTTCGAAAAAGCTTCATCCCATACTAAAGCGAAATATCAACTGAATTTAACTGTCTGTGTTGTTATATCCACACTTTCCTCTATTCTCAACCATACATATATTAGTATATATACACACACATATATATATACATATATATATATATATATATATATATATATATATAAGTAACACACACACATATATATATATATATAAGTACACACACACACATATATATATATAGTAGACACAAACACACATATATATATATATACACACACACATATATAAGTACACACACACACACACACACACACACACACACACACACACACACACATATATATATATATATATATATATATATATATATATATTATATTATGTCAGAGTAGATAAGCAATATATATGTGTCAGGAGAACGAGAACGTAAGCCAAAAATACCCGGAAATATATTGTCCATATTTGTAATAAAACAAGAGAATTAGACTCTGAAGTGTACGACAATAGACAAAGTTTTGATAAAATTGGAAGCCATAAAAAAAGAAAGTGAAAACCAGCAAAATTATCGAATGAAAAAATATTACCGCATATGAGAGACATTTGTATTGAGAAAAGCATAAACAAAAATTTAAAAAAAAACAAAAATGAAAAATAACAAAAAGAAAATAAAAATTAAACAATATGGCTACCAAGTCATTGGTTTCGGGCGACAAAGTTATAGCCAGGGACTTCTCTCGAGACTGAGATGGAATTTTTCTTGCCGTTTCTCGCTGGTAGAATTATCTGATTTGAACCAAAGACAAGTTTGTTGCTCGGTGCCAACATGGCGAAACCAAGATTAGCATCGAATCGGCGCCATCTTTTTTTTTTTTCAAATTTGTCGGCCATTTTGTTAGTATCTGCTTTTATGCATTGACCTTTTTTTATTTGAAAGTAACAAGAAAAAAAATAGAACTATTGTATAATTTATTGTATTATTTATAGCTTTCACACTATGTAGACTTGTGTTGAACAATTTTCAAAGAAAATAATTCATTTTCTAAACAATGGAAAAGTTTAAGTAAGATATTTAAAACCTTATTTTGCTCACGTGGGAATTGTAAAATAATTACAACTAAAAAAAATAAAGATTTTGTTTACATCTTTGTCTTAAGTTATAGAGACAAACATACATACAGATAGATATATATGAATTGATAGATAGGTAGATAGATAGATAGATATGAATGTAGATAAGTATGAACATAGAAAGATATGAACAGGCATACATAGATACATAGATTGGTAGGAACACACGTAAATAGATAGATATACAGATATGTAGATAGAATTGTAAAATAATTACAACTAAATAGTAAAGACTGTATTTACATCTTTCATTTCAGTTATAGAGACATACAGACAGATATATAGATAGATATGAACTGTTAAGCTAAGCTTATTAAAAGGGCACCTTACATGGTGTAATGTTTAGCAAGCTAGATTTGTAGACCATTAGTAGTGAGTTCGATTCTCATTGGACGCCCCATACTTCTGGCCTTGTGCCACATCTAGGCTTAGCTTAGTAAATAACTAAATGTTCACCCTATTAAGTAGTGAACAGGCTCCTCGCTGCTTAACTTGTATATATGTATGTATGTATGTATGTATATCAGTCATCCACAGTCACGAAATGTTTCGAAGTTTAATTCTCATCAGTGTGGTTCGAATTTTTAACAGCTAACTATAGCCGGAATCGAAACCCGACAGAATTCTCGTCTGCTAAGTTCCTTATCCTTAAAGTCATCCACAGACACGTGTTTCGACTTATCAAGTCTCTTCAGTATGGCTAGACCTTTTGTGAGATACCTACAGCCGGGATAGAAATCCGATCGATTCAGATTCAGTCGTATGCTTGGCTATCGTCACCCATGGTATGCGAAGGTGATTTTAACTGTTTTAATACACACATCAGTATGTATGTAAAGGCCACCATAGAAAACTTGGGTGATCTAGTGGGAACCGGTGCTTTCAGCGAGGTAAGTCTTTGTCTGACTTGAAAGAGAATATGGTGGTGAATAAAAAAAACCTTATTCCAAGAACCGAATAAAGTAACGTCTACCTTCATTGTTTGTCTCTCATCTGTGCCTCGAGGTTTGTACTACAGAAAAGTCATTCGAGAGGACTCGGTCGAAAAGAAGGCGTCAATCAAGACATTGCCGGAGGACCAAGAGTTGGCAATCATCTCTTAAGATACAGCAATCGTCATGCATGTATGTATTTGCCATATAAATATAATGGTTGTCAACTCGTGTTCGAGTAAGACCATATCCTGTTTTTAAAAAAAATTATTAGCATCATAGTTGGGTGACAATAACATTTGATACTGTATGCTTGTGTTTTCTCAGTGTTGGATATTTCGTGATATATATATATATATATATATATATATATATATATATATATATATATATTTACCAACTCCTCCGCACGAGCAGGATGTGACACAGGGTCAATTTCTTAAGCAGAGTTCAACAATTTGAATTCAGAGTTTTCCTTCTCCTAGACCGATTGCCTAACCAAGGTTAAAGAGCACGGTCTGTCCTACTATTTACCCATAGCTGGAGGGAGAGTAGGATTCATACCTTTCCCAAGGGTATTAGCGCTAAGTGAAAATGCAGTCCAGGATTTGAACTCGTGGCGACGAGTCCATTTCCCATGACTTTAACCATTACACCACACGCTTCCATAAATGTTTTCCTGATATAAGGTGTGTGTTAGTTCCCCACCTATACTTATAGACTAGGCGAGATCATGTGGTTTATTCCTTAGCCAATCGCTGGCCATACTGCGTGGCTGATATATTAGTTAAGCGCTGATTCTTTCTCAGTCTACTTGCAACCATAGACGAAGGAACCTAGGATTCTCTACCTGAGAGGATTACCAAAGGATTCAAATCGGAGGACTCTTTACCTAGAATCAACTGGCCAATTATGGCCCTTAAAAACTTAACACTCAGATGACTCACCAGGCCAGCCCTGGAGAGACATACTCTTCCACACAAACTACATGTTGGAACTTCTCCACTTTGAATGTTGCTGGGCTGAAAATTACCCTTTCTAATCGCCCGCTTCAATTTCTGGTGTTTAATTCGGTTAGACTCAAATTCTTCCACAGACAGGTAGATGGTGGCTCTCCAGCCAGGTCTATTACAAGCTATCTTCTCCCAGTCCTCCACAGCAATACCAGTGTTCGTCAGAGTGTCCTTGAGGCAGTCCTTAAACCTCAATTTGGGTTTGCACTGACGACGTTTGCCAGTTGAGATTTCCCCGGAAAATAGTTGTAGAATATAAATATATATACATACATGTACATACATATATGAATTTCTGAACGCTGACTGTCGAAATAAACAGATCGAAGATAAAGTTAGATATACAGCTCTAATGAATAAACGGTCGAAATAGACGTTAAAATTCGAGTCGCCACAAATAGAAATCAATTATAGTAACTTCTAAAATTAAATACTTTAATAAATGAGTAAGAGAAATATCTAGATAAGTATTATATATATCTTTGTTGAAAGACCATTTATCTTAACAATTTTTAGTCCACAACTGTTGAAGACATGGAGTGACGTCATCCTCGTATTGTATACTGGCATCAAATTCTATATGTTATATAGCGCCTTCTTCGCTACTCTCAATCGTGTACATTAGTACTGGAGTTTTCACTGTACCCAAAGCGATGTTTGTTAGTAGTCAGCTACGACCGACTACTGGACTTCAATAACAACAGATACGTATGTACAAAAGAGAACCCTTCTTTATTTTCTTCGGTGTGTGGGTGGTGAAGGCACAGAGCTTACAATGAGTGCACGAGGGGTGGTTGCTGACGGGAGACGTGAAGTGTCCTTTCCGCTGCCGGCTGGCGTCTGACTGCTGTCGGCTTGACCTCTGTTTTTTTTTTGTATTGACGACACGCCTACACATCTTTATCTTTTTATCTGATAACGGACCTTTGTTATATATTTCTTTATCTTCACCCTGCTTCCTTGACCGGAAACCATCTCTTCCGCTTTCTCTTTCTTCTTAAATATATATTTTTATCTTTCTCTTTGTCCCTCAGTCGGAAGTTCCATCTTCCGGGCGAGGACAATACAACACTCGTCTGTGACGGACTTCTAAAAGAAGAAAGAAAGATATATTTCCCAACCCCTCCGCACGAGCAGGATGCGACAGAAGGTCAATATCTTAAGCGGAGCTTAACAGGTTTGAATTCTGAGTTTTCCTTTTCTTAGACTTGTTGCCTAACAAAGGTTGAAGAGCCTAGCCTGTCCTACTATTTACCCACAGGTAGTGAGAGACTTGTTGGATTCATACCTTTCCCAAGGGTATTGGCGCTATTTGAAATGTAAACACCTTCGTCCAGGATTTGAACTCGTTTCGCCGTGCCAATTTCCTACAACCATACCCATTGCGCCACGCGCCTCCATTATGCATGTATGTTTGTGTGCGTGGGCGTGTAGGTGTGTGGAAGGTATGGGTATGTAATATATTTGATCTTGAATACGTGAAGAATTTTCATGCTGTAAGTGAGGGTCTGCAAAAATGTCTACTTTTCATTTTAAAACCGAATTTAAATCAAATTTAAATTTAATCAAATCGATTATTTAAGGTCAATTTTTTATCTAAGTCGAAAAGTAGTAACATAATGAGCATCAGTAAAAAGAAAAAAAAAGAAAAATAATATTACACATGTAATTTATTTCTAATAAATTAAAACTATTTTTCGGTCAATTTCGCTCAAATATATCGTAAACATGGCCGCCAAAGAAGACGTAAAATCCGTATTTTACATAATTCCCCCCCCCACACACACACTCCGATTAACAAAATACCAAAAATCTGGGAATTATCCGATGTTAATGAAATTTTCAGTATTGATTTATCAATATGAATGAATTTTATAATGCGTTAGTTATTTTTTCAATAGGAGGGATGTACATTTATTTGGTAAAATACGCATTTGGCGGCAACTTTGGCAATGCCTACTTTAAGTAATAGAGCTCAATTTAATTACAATATCAACTTTTAACGAAATAAATTATTACATTTTTGGAATAGTTATTAATTTCAAATAGGAGAGATACTGAAATAAAACATTGAAAATCTATAAATTAGTAATATTAAACTCGTAAAATATAATTAGAATTAAATCTTAACTGTTTTCACAATCTATTATCTATATTGAGAATTAAGTTAATAACAATACAGAAATGAAAACTAAGGAGGGAGAAAAACGGTTAGAATAAGCCGCATGCGGTAATTGGAAGAAAAAAATGAACTTACATAGTAAGTAAAGTAAAGTAAAGTCGACGGGGCGGCCTAAAGTCGGTATCAGCCAGTCAGCGAGGGAGTCTATCCCCTTTTCAATAGCGCTAGACCAAGGAGATTGTTTTTAGCATCTGAGGTAGAGCGCCACACCTTCCATCAGCTCCTTACTTTACCGCACAGATCCTTGTGCTACTCATACGCTGAGGTGGCGGGGACCGGTATCGAACTAGGAACCTTGTGGTTTCTAGCCGAACGCTCTACCGACTGAGCTAACCCGATTATCGGAAAATAAGTTTATCTCTAATTACATCAACTTAGTTAAGTTTAAAATAGAGTCCTGATGAGTGTAGAATAATCATACTAGTTCCAATTACCGTCGAATAGGTAAGACAAGGCAACAAGTAGCCGTAATTGAATACGGATCTAATCTTGTTACAATACTACTGCAGAATGCCAGAGTATTTATGAAGCGTCATAACATCATAGAAACCAAGAAACCAATCCGGACTAAAGGAATGGAATCACCCAAATGCATGAATGGACTATTCTTGAGTTCCATAAGTACCGGTTGTTTTGAGTACTAGTTCGGTTGTGCTTAGTTACTTGCTGTTGTCCAAACCAATAGTATATGGACTGACCTCAATAATGAGATAATTGACATCAAAAATATGTTATAGTACCCCCCCACACACACACTTTACCGTGAAAAAGGTCGTTTGTCTTTGTATGATTAAATATTTTATAATTTTCTATTATTATTATTTTATTTTATATTCAAAATAATAATATATAGAATACATGTGTACATTAAAAAATCCTGGCCGAAACACGTGTTGGTAACTCAAATGAAATCAATTTTATTCATTCAACATTTTATTTCCATTATTTATTTATCCTTTCAACATATATATGTGTGTGTGTGTGTGTGTGTGTTTGTCTGCGTACGTGTGTGTGTGTGTGTGTGTATAAAATATAAATAAATCACGAAGACTTCCAAATGATGAGTATCTATTCTTGATGGTATTGTCGACGCTATAATGTTACGATTTTGGGAACCTTCTTCAGGATATTGTTGAGGACTTGTGTAGGAGAAGTTAGGTCTTTGCTTTTCTAGTGTAAAGTGTCGTTGGTCGTATATTGGTGGAAGAGGGTGTAGTGGTCGGGGAGAATGATGTAGATGAATTTTAATCTAGGGTGGGGGTTTGGGGGTGGGGTTGGGTTGGTAGGGTGTTAGGATTGAGATGTGGTGTGAGTCAATGTTGGTCATGATTACTACTATGATGTGTGATGAAGCAGGTAAAATGAAGGAAAACGAAAAGCTAGACAAATACCTGGACCTTGGCAGAGAATTGAAAAAGCTGTGGAATATGAGGGTGAAAGTGATACCAATTGTAGTTGGTGCTCTAGGAACGATCCCAAAAATCTTGGAAAAAAGCCTGGAGCAACTGGAAATCAGAGGAAGAATTGGGACCATCCAGACCACAGTATAACTGAAATCGGCTAGAATACTCAGAAGAGTACTGGAGACCTCGGGAGACTTGTTACTTAGACTCCAGTGAAAGATCATCAGCTAACTCTGGTTTAAAAAAAAACGCAAATAATATTAAGATGAAGAAAACGGATTGATTTTTATTTCATTTCATTTCCTCTAGTACAAAAGAATAAATGTTTGAAGTAAAATAATTTTGCAAGTTTAATGAAGGGTAAAATGCGGAAAATGGGTCTTTGGCTGATTATCTAGTTTGTGAGTTTGGTGTATCTAGGTAGAAGAATTGGTAATTTTCACCTTTAGTTGGCTAAATTCCTAGCATAAAATTGTGCGTGCACATTATCTGAAATGAACTTAATCGTTATTAAGAGCACATTTTATGATATTTTTGTGTTAAAGCATGCAATTGTATTGTTTTCGAAACGATTCTTAGATTTGTATATTTCGCACGTACACATTCAAAATGGCTACCGTCTTGTTTTAAAGTGAAAGTCAGTTGCCTAAATTCCTAACATAAAATTATCTGAAATGAACTTAATTGTTATCAAGAACACATTTTATGATATTTTTGTGTTCTATCACTTCCCCCTCCCTATTTATATATTTATTACTTCCACGTTATATATGTTAGTTTCTCAATGTGAGTAGAGAGAAAGACAGAGAGAGACAGAGAGAGATAGAGACAGAGACAGAGAGAAGAGAGATTTAACGGTTTGAAACGGAGTTGTATATTAAATTTCACAAACAGGCAACCAGTCAACATCATGGCTCTTAATAAATTTAAATTAGGGCCAAAACATCCCTTTCTTAGAAATCTTCCAAAATGATTCTAATTTTTTTTTTTAGATTCTCCAGTTGTATTCATTTTTATTTTTATTTATTTTGATTCGCTTTGCAAACTCACTTTTCTCGAATCCCAATTATCTAGCCAGAGCTCAATGGGGTGACAACATTATCAGGTTTTGTCTAAGTATATATATATATATATATATTTTATTTTATTTATTTAATATTACAAAGTCGCTCCCTACCATTGGTTTTTTCTGAATAACACTTTTTCGGTGTTATTCCGTCCCTTCAGAGCGTTTGACTTTTGAAAAAAAATGGACCAGTATTTTTAAACTCCCGGCAGTGTCCACGGCGATCCATTAATCTCTCCTGCATTTTGTTACGTCATTCAACGGCATCATTATTGTCGTCATTGTTCTTATGGTGATTTTAAATCTTTTTAAAAAAATTTTTTTTAAAAAAGCACTCTTACATAAGTAATTGAGCCCTTTATAATCAATTCTCCAACAATAAATAATAATTTAACCTATATATATATAATATATAATATATATATAGATATGTGTGTGTGGGTGTGTGTGTGTGTGTGTGTGTATTATTTCAGTGACTGTTTATGATTGATCTGCACGACAACGTATAAGAAAATGTCAATTAACTGTTCCCACCGAGGACTCATATAATTAAATAAACAGTGTTTATATCATTCGATATAAATAATATGGTATATGCTGATATATGTCACCCCCCCACACCACACACAGAGGGGGGGGAGAGAGAGAGGGGGGGAGGATGTAAGTAGTTGGGACCTGGTTCCCTGCGCACATATTTTTGAATAATATCTATACCGTAATATATTTTCTATATTTACCAATTCAGAAACGGCGTCTAGTCTTTAAAAGTTTTCCCCCCATCAGAATATCTCGAAGGATCCAAAAATTGTTTCCTAGATTTCCAGAGAGGAGAGAGAGAGAGAGAGAGAGAGAGAGAGAGAGGAGAGAGAGAGAGAGAGAGGAACGAATAAATTTTGTCTGGGAATTTTGTGGAATAAATTCAGATTTAAAATAGAAACCTCCAGACTTGGTCTCTCGCGTGCTGTCTCTCTCGTCTCGAGCGATCGACGTCTGAGGGTAATTATTATATTGGCAATGAATTCTAATATTCTAACAGTAAAAAAAGGGGGAAAAATTGAGGGAAAAAAGAAGAAAAAAAGAAATAAAAGTGGAAAAAGAAAGAGAAAAAGAAAGAAGAAAGAAAGAGAGAAAGAAAGAAAGAAAAGACAAGATTTGAGGGGAAAATGTATTTTTTTTTTAAGAAAAAATGTATAAAAAAGCGAGAAAGAAAGAAAGAAAGAAAGAAAAGATCTTAGGGGTAAAAATGTATATAGAAAAAGGTAATAAAAAAAAGAAGAAAGAAATAAAGAAAGAAAAAATATGAGGGTAAAATGTATTTAGAAAAAGGTATAAAAAAAGAAAGAAAGAAGAAGAGAAAGAAAAGAAAGAAAATATGAGGGTAAAATGTATTTAGAAAAAGTTTATAAAAGAAAAGAAATAAAGAAAGAAAGAATGAAGAAGAAAGAAAGAAAAAATATGAGGTAAATGTATTTGAGAAAGGTAAGAAAGAAAGAAGAAAGAAAGAAGAAAAGAAAGAAAGAGAAAGAAAGAAAGAAAAAATATGAGGTTAAATATGTATTATAGAAAAGGTATAAAAAGAAAGAAATAAAGAAAGAAAGAATGAAGAAAACAAACAAACAAACAATATGAGGTAAAATGTATTAGAAAAAGAAAAGAAAGAAAGAAAGAAAATGAAGAGGACAAAAATGGACATTTAAAACTCGTTATACGGATGCGCTAGTAGTGTAATGGTACGTCGTAAGAATGGATACAGTGTATAGCTCAAATCTGAATCATTCTGTTTACATTTGACATAGACGAGGAGAGTCAAAAGTAATTCATTTGTTAGACAGATATAATTACCAAACAAAGAAAATGTTTATACATCAAATGAAGCTGGTCCTCTTGTGATCACATCCCTATTTCTCCACATAGCGAGTCAAAAAAGTAATGCCATTTTGTTTAGAACAGGTATAATTACCAACACAAAGAATGTGTTATACATCAAAATGAAGCTGGTCCTCTGTGGATCCCATCCCTACTTCTCCACATAGGGGAGTCAAAAGGTAATGCCGTTTTGTTTAGGACAGGTATAATTACCAACACAGGAACATGTATGATACATCAAAATAAAGCTGGTCCTCTGTGGATCACATCCTACTTCTCCACATGGGTGTGTCAAAAGTAATGCCAATTTGTTTAGGACATGTTAAATCCAACACAGGAACATGTTTATTACATCAAAATGAAGTGGTCCTCTGTGGATCACATCCTACTTCTCCACATGGGTGTGTCAAAAAGTAATTCCATTTGTTTAGGACAGGTATAATTACAACACAGGAACAGTGTTTATACATCAAATGAAGCTGGTCCTCTGTGGATCACATCCCTACTCTTTCCCACATAGGTTAGGCAAAAGTAATGCCATTTTGTTTAGGAACGAGTATAATTACGAAACACCGGACATGTATCGTACATCAAAATGAAGCTGGTCCTCTGTGGATCACATCGTACTTCTCCACATAGTCATCGTTTCTTTTCATGTTCCACCTTCAAATGAGACGCATATATCCCTGCCCCATAAAATTTTGTTGAATGTTCTTTGAGCACTTCACTACGGATTCAAACAATAATGTTTGCCTCTCTTCGGTCCATGAAAGAGGGTTTGTAGGGTTTCAAAGTGTTTAAGAAATAAGGAAGAGATTAATTTCTTCAGAAGGAAAAGAAGAACGCTAAAAGTTAAAAGATGAAATAAAAACGAAGGAATAAAAAAGTAACAATGGAAAGAACGAATAAAGAATGACTGGAAGAGAATAAAAAGAAGAGATAGAAATTATATATTTTTTTAAATCAAAAGAAAAAAAGTGCGAAAGAGCTAAAGATGCAATAAAAAAAACGAAAAAGGAAAAAGAAGGAAGAAAACCGAAAAGAAAGAACGAAATAAAAACGAAAGACAGAAGGATAAATTGAAAGAGGAGAAAAAAGATATTTTAAAAGGCGTTTAAGAAATAACGAAAAGATTAATTTGAATCAGAAGAAAAGAGTGCGAAAGAGTTAAAGAATGCAATAAAAAAAGGAAAAAGGAAAAAGAAGGAAGTAAAACGGAACGAAAAAGAACGAAATAAAATCGAAAGACAGAAGGATAAATTGAAAGAGGAAGAAAGAAAGATATTTTTAAAAGTGTTTAAGAAATAACGAAAAGATTAATTTGAATCAGAAGAAAAAAGAGAGCGAAAGAGTTAAAGAATGCAATAAAAAAAGGAAAAAGGAAAAAGAAGGAAGTAAAACGGAACGAAAAAGAACGAAATAAAATCGAAAGACAGAAGGATAAATTGAAAGAGGAAGAAAGAAAGATATTTTAAAATCGTTTAAGAAATAATGAAGAGATTAATTTGTTTGAGAAGGAAAAAGAAGACACCAAAATGTTAAAGAATGAAATAAAAATATGAGAAAAGGAGGAAGAAAAATAGTAAGAATGGAAAGAGGAAAGAACGAATAAAGTAGGACTGAAAGATGAAGAGAAAAGGGAAGATAGAAAGATATTTAAAAAAAACTGTTTAAGAAATAATGAATAAATGAATGAGTTTCAGAAGGGAAAAGAGTGTGAAAAGCTGAAGAATAAAATAAAAATAACAAGGAAGAAAAGAAGAAGGAAAAACCCAGGAAAAAGTCGGAATGATAAATTGAAGGGGAAAGAAAAATTAAAAAAAAAATATTATATATAATGAAGAAGTGAATGGGTTTCTGAAGGAAAAAGAAAACGTGAAATGTTGAAGAATGAAATAAAAAAAAGAAAGAAGAAAAACAGAAGAAAAAGAAAAAATCAGAAAGAAAGACGATATGATAAATTAAAGGGGAAGAAAAAATATATTTTGAAAAGAAAAAGGAAGGAAAAAGAAGAAAATCGTTAAGAAAGACAGAGGAAAAATTGAAGGAGGAAGGAAGAAATATATTTCTAAAAAGTGTTCAAGAAATAATGAAGAAATGAATTTATTTTAGAAGGGGAAAAACATGAAAAGTTAAAGAATGAAATAAAAAAGAAGGAAGAAAAAACAGAAGGAAAAACCCAGAAAGAAAGAGGGAATGATAAATTGAAGGGGGAAGAAAGAAAGATGTTTTAAAAATGTATTTAAGAAATGATGAAAAAAATACCTTAGTTTCAGAAGGAAAAAGAAAGTGTGAAAAAATGAATAATGAAATAAAAAAGAAGGAAGGGAAAAAGAAGGAAAAAGAAGAAAACCAGAAAGAAAGACAGAAGGATAAATTGAACGGGAAAGAAAAAACGTATTTTTAAAAAGTATTTAAGAAATGATGAAGAAATGGATTAGTTTCAGAATGAAAAAGAAAACGCGAAAAAGTTAAAGAATGCAATAAAAAATGAAAAAGAAAAAAGAAGGAAGAAAAAAAAACGAAAAAGAACGAAACAAGAAAGAAAGATGAAGAGGGAGAAAAGAAACATATTTTTTTAAGTGTTCAAGAAATAATGAATGAGTTTCGGAAAGGAAAAAAGAAATGAAAAGTTGAAGAATGAAATCAAAAAGAAGGAAGAAAAACAGAAGGAAAAACCAGAAAGAAAGGCTGAGAGATGAATTGAAGGGAGAAGAAAAAAAAAAGATATTTTTAAAAAGTGTTCAAGAAATAATGAAGAAATGAATGAGTTTCAGGAAGGAAAAAAGTGAAAAGCTGAAGAATGAAATAAAAAAGAAGGAAGAAAAACAGAAGGAAAAACCCAGAAAGAAAGGCTGAGAGATGAATTGAAGAGGGAAGAAAAAAAAGATATTTTTTAAAAAGCGTTCAAAAAATAATGAAGAAATGAATGAGTTTCAGAAAGGAAAAAAAATGAAAAGCTGAAGAATGAAATAAAAAAGAAGGAAGAAAAACAGAAGGAAAAACCCAGAAAGAAAGGCTGAGAAATGAATTGAAGGGGAAGAAAAAAAAAGATATTTTTAAAAAGCGTTCAAGAAATAATGAACAAATGAATGAGTTTCAGAAGGGGGGAAAATGAAAAGTTGAAGAATGAAATAAAAAAGGAAGAAAAACAGAAGGAAAAACGCAGAAAGAAAGGCTGAGAGATGAATTGAAGGGGGAAGAAAAAAAAGATATTTTTAAAAAAGCGTTCAAGAAATAATGAAGAAATGAATGAGTTTCAGAAAAAATGAAAAGTTGAAGAATGAAATAAAAAGAAGGAAGAAAAACAGAAGGAAAAAGAAGAAAATCAGAAAGAAAGACAGATGAAAAGAAAGGAAGAAAGAAGGATATTTTAAAAAAGCGTTCAGGAAGAAGAAAGAAAGAAAGATATTTTTAAAAAGCGTTCAAGAAATAATGAAATGAATTAGTTTCAGAAGGTAAAAAGAGCCGCGAAAAACAATGTAAAAACAAAAAGAAAAGTCGTATCGGAAAAGAAATAAAAAATCGAACGGCGGGGCTATAAATCGTGCGCGTTCGCTGTGGCAGCCGCACCCACTTTGCTTGTTATTTACCATTCTCTTCTTTATGATCCGTGCCTCTTGGCGCTTTTCGTGGTCAAGGACCTTTTCGCCCATTAATGTCTTTTACTTGAGACATAAACGAATGAATAATAAGCCCCATCACCTCAGAAACTGTGTCTTTTTAGACATTAACTGTTCTTTGGTTACTGCCTTGGCTACCAAGAAACTAGAGTTGTCGCCCTTTATGGCATCAGGTATTTTCTTTGGAAACAAGCCTGATAGATGTCACTGTAGGCAAGGCAAAATTCTAATGAAACACATCTTGTTTATTAAATGTTCACCAAGAATAAACGAGAGACAAGAGACAAGCAAGCAAGTTTTGAAGGAGCCAGGCTACTTGTCTTTAAGATTATGTTGTTAAATAATCCATTAGTAGCCTGAAGTACTCGTATTTTATTTCACTTTGTCGTCGGGTTTAGTATACGCAGCTTAAGGTTTCCTGGTTTGATACCGGCCCCTCGCCAACTCAGCGTATGCCTAGCATAGGAATCTCTGCGGTAAAGTAAGGAGCTTATATTAGGTGTGGTGCTCCACCTTAGACGTTAAAAACAATCTCCTCGGTCTAGACAGGGAACAACAAGGATCCTGGTTCGATACCGTCCCTCACCAACTCAGTGTATGAGTATCACAGGGATCTGCGCGGTAAAGTGAGGAGCTGATGCTTGGTGTGGTGATCCACTTCAGATGCGAAAAAACAATCCCCTTGGTCTAGACTGGGAACTACAAGGTTCCTGGTTTGATACTAGCCCTCGCCAACTCAGCGTATGAGTAGCATATGTGTGGTAAAGTGAGATGCTGATGGTAAGTGTGGCGCTCCGTCACAGACGCTATAAATAATCTCCTTGGTCTAACGGTAGTTGTCTGGCTGATACCGACTTTAGGCCACCTTGAGGTCGAAATTCTCTCCACCGGGTAAACAATGACTGTTTATGACACAACACTGCATCTGATGGTGAGGCCCCATTTCATCACTGTCATTACTCCCACGTTCACCTTGACCTGAAGCGTTAGATCCCATATATGGGCAATATGAAACGACAAATAGATATAGGCTCGTGGTGTAATGGTGAGAGTCGTGACCCCCGTGAAGATATCGTTCTTCAGTTCATCTCCTCTTTTTGGGAAGGGGTCGTGATTATGACTGGCAGGTGGTGGAAGGTGTTTATCTGGTAACCTATCCACGGATATATATATTATATATATATATATATATATATATATATATATATATATAAAGGTTTTTTATAGTATCTTTGAAGCATTGTGTGTATGTGTAATATAAAGATTTTTGAAGGCAATTTACAATGCAATATGTTTTGAAAATTATATTTATTAAACTTTTTTTTTTAATTTTAAATATTTTCTGAAAATTAAATTCCATCATCAGAGTTATATTCTTGATTTTTTTTTCTTTTTCGGTTACTTCCGTGATGTTAAATCGGTTCGGCTGCTCCTGCGCTCGTGGAGATTGTTCGAAATTCTTTAATTTTTACTATATTATAAATATAATTTTTACTAAAAATATATAATTTTCAACACATATTTCATATATATATATATATATATATAAATTTATTACTTTACTATATATATATATATATTATATATATATATATATATATATATATATATATATATATATATATATATATATATATATCATTTTTTTTTTGGCCTAGTGTTAACCTATTATTTTCGGTTGGAACGACTATCTTGGTCTTTTTTTTCTTTTCTTTTTTCCCCAGGTGAAGTTTGGTAGTAATATTTTTACAATCAAACTATTTGCCGGGTTTTTTCTTACCGCAAGGGTTTACCAATAAATTTGGTATATATATATATATATATATATATTGGGAGAATATGTTCTTAATTGAAGTCGTACCTAATTTTGAAATTTAATTAATTAATAATGTTTCGAATCACGCACAAGGTCTAGCTCTGCTGATGAGGCCTAATAGGCCGAAGTGTACATACAAAGATTGATTTTTCTCGATTTGTTTAGCCTTACATTTAAATAGGTATGCCTGCCTAATTAATTAATTATTGATTAATTAACTTTCAAAATTAGGTACGAATTCAATAAAGCACATATTCTCCCAAAAATTGTCGGCTAAAAAAAGCCATATCATAAACACATCGCTAATGTGTATTTACTTCTCATATATATATATATATATATATATAATATTATATATATATGTGAGGGTGTGTGCGCGCGCGTGTGTGTGTGTATCCTTTACTGGCGTCTCCAGTTCGAAGCAATCGGCACTTAACTGATCCCATTCATCTTTTGAGACGTAATAAGGCGTGACCATTCTTTAAACTGAACCTCTCAGCGCCGAACAGATAAGAGTTTAATAAATGTTGAATTATATCCGAAACACATCGCGGACTAGTCGTTCAGGAACGGAATCGGAAAGTATCGTATATTTCGCTGTTACATGATACATGGGTCCTTTCCTATTTCCACCACCTCCCCCAACGCTGACGATGATCCTGGGAAAGGCAAGGCTTAGAATCGCATTGTTCTTAGCCAGGAAATCCATCAGATTACAAACGTTCGTTGCCTTCGTGGATTTCCCTTGGAAACCGGCTTCGAAATGTTCCCAAACTGGCGTCAGGGTTGATATTGAACATTTTCCCGTGCAAGTGCCAATAGCAATAAACTAAATTAACAGTAGTCGTTGAGCAGGTGCTAAGTTATGCTTAGTCAGTTGGCAGAACATTGGGAATTGAGGGCTCGACTCTCTATAAGAGAAGTTGGAAATAACTAAAATGGGAGAGGCAGAAACCGGTGCCGTTAAAAGCGGCTTTCAAAAGCGAAAAAAAATCTATTGTATTTCTATTAAACTAGAAACAGCTACCCAGCGTCACCTGGGTAGAGGGGGGGGATATTTTAAAAGTTAGTCCCGCAGATCCATTATTATTTATCGTGAGTGAGTTCCTCCCCGGTTGCCCCATAAAAATCCCACAGAAATATATAACAATATAATAAGAAATGTCCATTCAATGATTTACAATAAAAAATGAAGATATAAATGATGCAATTAATTCAATCAATCAATATTATATTTCTGTTGTACCGGCCGTTCCTACAGTGGAGAACATGCACCGGTTCTCACTATAAATAGTAAGACACCGAGTGTAAAGGGAGGACTGTTCCCGTTAACGACAAGCTAGTCGTACATGTACCATTGATTGTACATACACTTGTCTTATTTTACCCTATCTCGACTTGACTTCTTTTTACTGTTGGGACTAACATCACAACAATTTCAAAGCGAAAAAAAAAACATACAAAAAAAAAAAATAAACAAAATAACATGCAAATGACTTTCCCTTCTGTTACTTTTCAAATTTGAATTTTTAAATATCTTCACAAATATAAATCTAATCTTCATTTTTTTTGCTCAAAAACCAAGTCCTGGTGATATTCAATGTGTATATATGTATAGATTACGAGTAAAAAGTTGTTATTTGTGTATTTCAATCTCGTCATACAGACTATTGTCCTCTTCTTTATTGTTATTTGTACAACATTTTGGTCGATGTGCTCGCCGGCCTTCTTCATGTTTTTCTAGTCGGACTCGGAAAACTTCTCTTCGAACTGGGAACCTACTTTTTGTAATCAGGAGCCTTCACGGAACTCTGAACCCCCAACCCTTTATTCAATCTCAGCGGTTATACTGTTCTCATTTCACTAACCATGACTGGGTACAAGTGATAATCTGTGTTAATTATTATTCTATGTTGCTGTCGCCCTTGACTAGGACTGAACCTTCAGCCTAGAGGTAACTGTCACTTACAACAATCTTAACTGAAGGCCTATATCCACTACATTCTCAACTGAAGGTCTATATCCACTACTACTATTTAAAGAGATAATAATTATACAGGTTGGTTGGTTGGTTGGTTGGTTGTCTAGTTGTGCTACATAATTCATGGTCAAGGAATTATGTATGTACCTGCAGTAAGATATTTTGAATAAGATTCGTTAGATTCAAAATCGGAGATAGGGAAATTTCCATAAACGTTAGGGTTATGATTGGCATGTGGACGAACCCTTCTTGAGCCCTCCAATAGTGCGGGATTACCGGGCGATGTAAAAATTAATTTTTGAAACATAATGCCTGAGGGGTGGAAGTTAAAAATTCAATGTCAGCGAGTTTGTACCCTAAGTAAGTAAAATTATCAAATTCATTAAAGGATTAAAAAATTTTCATTTTGAAATGAAAACTTTAAATATGTATTAAAATAAAACGAACTATATTTAGATATACAATACCAATCGTGTATTTATTAAAACTTGTTTTAAAAAACAATGAGAACTCTCTAATGTTGCATGCTCAAATTTTGAGTGTATTTATTCTATGTTATGACGATTTTGGGTAATGTGACGTAAGCAGTGACGTAGTTTTTGATACAGACAAAAACCAGAAGCGAATCTCCATTATTAATAGACTAGCAAAATAAAAAACACCCTCTGGGCGACGTAAAATAAATATTGCCTGAGGGGATGGGAGTTGAAAATTTAATATCAGAGAGTTTGCATCATAAGTAAGTAAAGTCATAAAATTTATTAAAGAAGTAAAAAAATAAAATAAATTTATTAAAGGAGTAAAAAATTAAAAAAATTGAAATGGAAACTTAGTTCTGATAACTTTAAATATATATTAAAATAAAACATTAAAGATTAAAAGATAAAACAATTTGAAATGTTAACTTTAAATATGTATTAAAATAAAACAAACTATATATAGATATATAATACCAGGTATGTATTTATCAAAACTTATTTTAAAAAACAATGAGGACTGTCTAACGTTACATGCTCAAATTTTGAGAGTATTTATTCTATGCTATGACGATTTTAGGTAGTGTGACGCAAGCACTGACGTAGTTTTTGTTACAGACAAAAGCGGAAACGAATCTTCATTATTAATAGATATTAAGAAATTCAATATATTATTATAAGAATAAAAGAAAGGTAATTTCTATTTACACTTGAATTGTTTTAGCCTTCAAAACCAACCAGCAAAAAAAAAACCCCCAAAAAAAACAGTTTCGGATTTTTAGAAGTACTTCCGATTAGTTTGTAGTGTTATTGAACGAATTTG
>CM042171.1:7682304-7712304 GCA_023376005.1 Doryteuthis pealeii | reverse complement strand
ATTAAGTTCATTTCAGATAATTTTATACTAGGGATTTAGCCAACTGACTTTCACTTGAACAAGCCGGTAGCCATTTTGAAAGTCTCGTGCGAAATAAACAAATCTTATAAACTTTCGAAAAGAATATAACAGCATGCTTTAACACAAAATATCATAAAATGTGTTCTTGATAACAATTAAGTTCATTTCAGATAATGCGCACGCACAATTTTAAGCTAGGAATTTAGCAACTAAAGGTGAAAATTATCGTATTTATATGGTAGAACGGACCCCAGTAAATTCATTTATATATTAATACTCGTGTTCCTTAATTGTACGACCTCTATCATCCTGTAACACTCTCCGGTTAAAAATGAGACCGTTCAATACAAGATGAAACGTAGAAATGTAAATACTGATTATCTGGTTTTCCTTATCCGCCGAATTCTTATTTCTTATGAGTATCGTCACCAGAGCTAAATAATGTACCATTCCATTTCATCATAAAAAAGAAAGGGAAGATAACGGACATGTTACACAGAAAAAAAATAGAAAAGAAAGAGAGTAGGGGAAATATATAGAGAGGGTGTGAGCACACGGAAGCGATAATGTTAGTCATGGCGCGTGTAACATAAAAATCTACACATATATTAAGGCGAGAGAGAGAGAGAGAGAGAGAGAGAGAGAGAGAGAGAGAGAGAGAGAGAGAGACAGAGAGAAGAGATAGATAGAGAGAGAGAGAGAGAGAGAGAGAGAGAGAGAAAACATTTGGAATATACGTTGAAATAGCATTAAAATTCTTAAAATATCCAGCATTTGTAAATAGAGAGATACACAGAGACAGAGACAAAGACAGACAGACAGAAAGACTGCAGAGATAGATAGATAGATAGATAGATAGATAGATAGAGAGAGAGAGAGAGAGAGAGAGAGAGAGAGAGAGAGAGAGAGAGAGAGGATAAAAATTTGGAATATATTAAAATTCTTAAAATATCCAGCATTTGTAAATCTCAAAACTAAACAAATCAATTCACCAAGGTTTTTTTTTGCCCCACTCCCTCTACCAAGGAGATGCTGTGTAGCCGTTTCTAGTTCTTAAAAGAAAAAAAAAAACAAAACAAAAAACAAAAAAAAAACAGTGATGAATTACTTGTAAAATAATCTGAATATTTTTTTTCTAAATAATCAAGACAGTTTGACCGAATTTAATGTCTTCAATGGAAATATGTTAAGAACACCTCGTTTTATCGTTTTCAATGATTTGAATTGAAGAGATAAAGAAAAAGAAAATAAAAAAACAGAAAAGATAAAAAAAAAAACAGAAAAAAAATTTAAAAAAGAAAACTTTTCAGTAAACATATGAGAACGCAGGAAATTTAATTTCATTTGGATGAGTTCTTTTTTGCAGAGTGGGAAGAAAAAAGACCTGAAAGAGAATGGGCTTAAACATATATTTCCTTTCTTTTGTCTTTTCTACTTCAAAACTAGAAAGAGATATTTTTTCTTTTATTTTTTTTTCATTTTTTTTTCTCTTCTTGACAAATTACTGACGTGAGTGAACTGCCCCCACATTTTTTTACTTCTGTTTTTAATGTCGGCAAATCTTTACTTCGAATATTTGAAATACTATTATCGCTTATCTGTCTTCTTGTCTGCATCAGGATTATCGCTCTCGCATTATTATCACATTCACGTTATTATCGCCTTCTCTGTTTCTCCCACTATACACACACACACACACACACACACACATATATATATATATATATATATATATATATGTGTGTGTAAACATATATTGGGTTGTTTTGTTTTACGGCATATTAACCTCAGTGGGTCATTTAATGCCAACAAAGTTGTGAAATAAATGCATTCTTAATGCATAATACAATTTTGTTTATAAACTCATGTTTTTTCTATTATAGATCTTCATCAGGGCTACCGTTAGCTTCAGGAGGAAAAATAAAAGTATCACAGCATGGTTTTTACCTCACACTAACGAAAGCCCTGGTGAAGATATATTGAAACAGATCGAAACACTGCAGCGTAGGCTAAATAAACATTACTCCTTTATGAACTTGTGTTTTTCAATTTTTTCATAACATTTCATACTGGCGGATTCATTTCTACTTTTTCCTCACACACACACACACACACACACACACACACACACACACAGATATGTGTTGAAATGAAAAATAAATAAATAAATTGTTGACTGGACAAAATAGATTTACTAACACGTGTTTCGGCCAGGAGTTTGTTCATGTACGTATGTATTCTATTTATATGTTATATATAAAATAGAATAATAATAGTTTAAGCATTAAGTAAAAAAATATATATTTCAAACACTTCACAATTCTCTGTATTTTAACCGTTTTCACTTCAAATACCAAACATTTTACTTATTTTTAATTTATTTATTTTTCCTTCCAACATGTCGTAGGATTCATTTCAATTTTCAACTTACACACACATACAAACACACACATATACACACACATATATATATGTATATATATATGTATATATATATATAAATGTGTGTGTGTGTGTGTGCGTATGTGGGGAAATGTACACAAACACGGGATATTACAATGGATGAATGTTTGTTTTTAGTGGTAATGTCGACGCTATAACATTTTGGTAATCCTGTCTTTCTTCAGGACATGTGATAAGTTCATGTATTGGATAATTCAATTATCTATTATAACATTTGCTTTTACAAACGTATATATAATATATATATATATATATATGTGTGTGGTGTGTGTGTGTGTGTGTGTGTGTGTGTGTGTGTGTGTGTGTTCTTTCTTGAACCACTATTGAGGGAAAGGTGGAGAAGTAGGGATGTGATCCACAGAAGACCACCTTCAGTTTGATGTATCATACATGTTCCTGTGTTGGTAATTATACCTGTCCTAAACAAAATGGCATTACTTTTTGACTCCCCTATGTGGAGAAGTAGGGATGTGATCCACAGAGGACTAGCTTCATTTTGATGTATGATACATGTTCCTGTGTTGGTAATTATACCTATCCTAAACAAAATGGCATTACTTTTTGAATACCCTATGTGGAGAAGCAGCGATGTGATCCACAGAAGACAAGCTTCATTTTGATTTATGATACATGTTCCTGTGATGGTAATTATACCTGTCCTAAACAAAATGGCATTACTTTTTGAGTCACCTATGTGGAGAAGTAGGGATGTGATCCATAGAAGACCAGCTTCATTTTGATGTTTGATACATGTTCCTGTGTTGGTAATTATACCTGTCCTAAACAAAATGCCATTACCTTTTTACTACCTTATGTGGAGAAGTAGGGATATGATCCACAGTAGACAAGCTTCATTTTGATGTATGATACATGTTGCTGTGTTGGTAATTATACCAGTCCTAAACAAAGTGGCATTACTTTTTGATACACCTATGTGGAGAAGTAGGGATGTGATCCACAGAGGACCCGCTTCATTTTGATGTATGATACATGTTGCTGTGTTGGTAATTATACCTATCCTAAAGAAAATGGCATTATTTTTTACTCACCCTCGTATATAAAAGGATATATACCTTGTTTAGATATATATATATATATATATATATATATATATATATATATATCGTTATTATCTTTACTCTTTTGAGGAGGGCGTCTTTTATTCTTTCCGTTAAATCAAATTATCCTACTCCAATCTATATTCATAAAAAAGTCTGCTGTTTTGATATTTCTCCGTAATAATTTCACTCGAAAACGATCAGACATGTTTACATATCATTTAACTTGAGGATTCACAGGACCTCTCCACATGACACAGACTATAGAAGTCAATTGAGGTCATGCGAGGTCACAATGGGTCAGACAGACACACATATCCCGTTCAAAACATTCGAAACATGCCATTTTTGTTATATAAGAACTTTTCAATATTCATTTATCTCGCGAATAACCCGCCACTTGTTTTAAAGGCATCGGGCTGGGTTTATTATCCAGTGCCTGAAGCGCCTCAATAGAGGAATGCCAAAGGGATCCACGCATGAGTTTTGGTTTGTGCGTAGTCTCCCACGTTAATGGTCTTTATTTCCTTACTTAGAAATCTTACAAAATCATATTAGTGAAAAGTTTTTTCAAATTATTTACTTGGTAGTATTTTGTTCGCCCTAGATCAAAGTCTACAAACTAGCAGTATATATTTCACTGTAAATCTCTCTTGGTATGCAGTGCATATTGGGGATTCTGTGCCCTCTAGTAAATGATGATGGGTGATGTAGGCGGGCCTATCTGAACGCGGGTCAAGATGGGGGCTCTAACTTGTTAACTCGGCCACCATATTCTTCAGGGCTGATTTCTCGGTTTGCTTTCTTCTTTCTGTTTGGGTTGGTCATTTCTTACTTAAGTTAAATAATGAAGCAAGACTTTTCTTTTAAGTATTTTATTTCAACAGCTCCAGCCCAAATTAACCGCAGCGGCGGTAGAGACAACATCTCGAGAGCAGACGACAGCGTCCACCCTCTGCGAGAAACTAGTCGCATCTAAAACTAAACCATCTCCCGCGTCTAATCACGCTCTTTCGAAGGTTAAATGAATGTCACCAATTGTCAATCATCGGCAATGGTAACTTTCCACTGAACTCCTGTTATTTCAGAATCTAACGAACTCTTGATTCAGAAACATTCTAACTACAGTACGTACATAAGTCATTGACTATCCATGAATTGTGTAACAGTAAGGGGACCGGGTTAGCTCAGTCGGTAGAGCGTTCGGCTAGAAACCACAAGGTTCCTAGTTCGATACCGGTCCTCGCCAACTCAGTGTATGAGTAGCACAGAGATCTGTGCGGTAAAGTAAGGAGCTGATGGTAGGTCTGGTGCTCCATCCCAGACGCCAAAAACAATCTCCTTGGTCTAGCGCAAGTGAAAAGGGGATATACTCCCTCGCTGACTGGCTGATACCGACTTTAGGCCGCTCCCGACGACTTTACTTTATGTTACTTGAAAAAATCAAATATTTCTTATAGGAATTAAATCTACTTGATTTTAGTCTTCAATCATCAATGTATTTTTTTTTTTTTTACTACAAACGTTTTCAAACTCTCATACTGAGTCGGGGAATATATTACATTTAAATCTTATTATAATGGAGATTGTGGGTTTGTCTGTCTGTAACCGAAACTATATTACTATGCAAGTCACATTTCCCTTTGTTATTTACATCACATTCTCCATGATTTTATTTTTATTTAAACCTCAATTATTGATAAAATTGTTTTACATTATTAATACTGTTGCCCATATCTACATGATATTTTCCACGTACCCCACTTGTATGGGTCAGGCACAAAGGCCCTATTTATGTGGGACCACCCACAAGCCGAGACTCATGGGGTGGCAGGTGAAAAATTGCGTCGATCCCGTCGGCATTCCCCCCCAAGGGGGGCGCCTCAGGCACTGGGCAATAAACCCAGCCCTGCCCTTTAAATCAAGGGGGCAGGTGTTGCCTGGGGGGATGGCCCCCTGGGATCGACGCCGTTAATTATATCAATGGTCCAGAGGCCGAAGCCACTGTTGACCATATCGACATACTAATAACATGCAATTGTATTTGTATATAGAATAAAATAGCGGTTTACAGTGTGAATGGGAAGGCTAATTTGCATATTGATCTTAAAAATTTGATTTTGATAAATATATGCTTAGTATTATTGATTTCTAATTGTTTGGTTTTATCTTATTGAATATGAGCAAAAATCTCGGGGATAAATCTTAAAAGAAATCCCTGAACAAGAAGAAATAACTGTAATATTATTCTTTACTTCCTATTTTAACTAAATAGTTAAATTAGGAAAATTTACCAATGAAAGACGGGAGTAACGGAAAATGATGGAAGAGTTAGTTTCAAAGTTGTTCTATTTTTCAATTATACCCCTTCTGTTCCAAATCTTTTTATCTACATTCTTATTCAGTTTCATTAGCCTTTCTAATTTAATATGATATTTTATTATACTAAAACTTAAATACTTGCACCCGGAGGGTGCATATATTTGCTAGTAAAAATAAGGAATTTTTGTCTATCTTTCTAAGTTCTTTAGTTTCAAATAATAATTTTTTTCGGCTGTAGAATCCATTATATTTAGCCTAAAGAGAAAGAAAAAATAAAGAAAGTTTTCCTCTTTGTGTCGATATTGGAATTTCTTTCTCAATAAGTTTAGCGATTTTTCCTTTCCGCATCATCTGATCCTCCTTCGATCCAAATATTTAGAACTTCCAGTCAGCGAATAAATTATCTCGGACATCACACCAGATTATCACTTTCTTTTTATCTTTTTCTTTCTTAATGTTTAAAAAAAAAAGACCGAGAATTGCTTTCCCTGGAAAAAGATATCTTTTCAACATTTAAAAAAAATTCTCTTGAAATGATATACTCTAGAACTCTCTCCTTTTTAAAATGAATCAATTCTTGGTCGAACTGTTTGAAGTGGAACCGCTTTAAACACTGTTAGACTCTAAATTAAATGCTAAGTCGTATAGACACAATGTTGTATAGCCGACTACTGGAATTCAATAAAACCACTGACAAGTATATATAAAAATAGGATCCGTCTTTATTTTCTTCGGTGTGTGGGTGGTGAGGGGCGACGAGTGTTCACAATGAAAATGCCCGAACGGTCGGTGTGGGCGGCTACGAGTGTTCACAATGAACTTCCGAGGGTGGTTGATACGGGAGACGACGAGGTTACCTTCTCGGCTGCTCGCTGGGGACTGACCTGACCCTTCATCCGCTGGCCTTTTTATACAATAAATATGCCCACGCATTTGTATTGTTTGATCTGATAACGGACATATATATTTCTTTATCTTTCTCTCCGCCTCTTCACCGGAAGAGGTGTCTTCCGTTTTCCTTTTTCTTTTATCTATTTCTTCATCTTCTCCGTGCTTATTGACCGGAAGACCTCACTTCCGTTCTCCCTTTTTTTAAATATATATTTTTATCTTTCTCTTTGTCTTTTTGCCGGAAGCTTCCTCTTCCGTTGCACGATAATGCAACAATAACAGTTTCAGACATTTTGGTAAAAAACAAAATCAGAATTATATGCCAAGGAGACTGACTGGGGTAAAATCGTTATCTAATTAATTAAAACTAAACTGGTATCCCTCTCATTCGGCTGAGGCTATGGATTATGACGACTGCACCTCTACAGAGAGGTAAGGCTACCCTAATCGAGCTAACTGCTAGTTGTGGGTCGACGACCTTAATGTTTGAACGAGGAATGCATTCCATGGAAAAGATATATTCCAAAATGTTGATTTGTGGTCCACAAGGGTTTATATGCAATTAAACACCAGCCAGCCAACCTTTATATTGTATCGCGTGTTGCTAATAATATTTCTGTTCACAGTGTAGAGGGAATTTAAAATGTCTGCGTCCAAATCTTAAAAGAATTCTATGGATTGTGGTCTGTTCTTCTAATTAGTTTGGCTTTTAATTAACAAATTATGGCACTAGTGAAAACTACAATTTTGATTTTCTTCAAACGATATACATTATAACGACTGCGCCTCCACATAGGGGTACGTCTACCCCAATGCAGCTATTTGCTGGTCGTGGGTGGACGACCTTAATGTATGAGCGATGAATGCATTTCCATAGAAAAGACATTTTCCACAATTTTGATTTTCTTCAGACGATATAGTATAGAACATTCTCCCTTTTTAGAATGAATCTATTTTTTGGGAACCAACCGTTTGAAATCGGTCTGCTTTAAACCCTATTAAACCGTATTAAACGCTAAAACAGTAAATCAAATCCGAGATGAGGAAGACATGTCAGTTTCAGACGCTTTGCTAAAGAGAACGTTAGTCTATGTTCCATTGAGACTGACAGTGAAAAAAAAAATTATCAACTTAAAACTAAACATTATAAATAGGATGACAATAAATTATATAAGAGATAGAGGAAGCGAGTTCTTAAAGCCTTCTTCTTTGTTTCGAGTTCTCTACTTAATAATATTTTCAAAAGCTTTTTTTTGTTATTATTAGATGATCTCTGTAAAAGCTCCTTTGATATCTTCAATGTGGATATTCTTTTACTCTATAAATTTGTTATTATCTTTTTTTCACCATTTTTAAGGCCATTCCCATTATTCATTTCAACATATATTGTATACAAAAAGAAAAATTGTTTTTATTAGATTTCAGAGGTCTTAAGCTAATATTCGTTTAATCTTCATATTAACTTCAGTCAATCCATTTTCGTAAATTACAAAAGAAAACTATAGACAGATAAACGGTTTGATATAGAGCTAGGAAATCTATATTAATAATTGGGAAGAGTTTGTTAGTCTGTCCTCTATTGACGGCAACAGGTTGTATATAGAGCTACCATATCTATATGATAATGATAAAAACCACTTAAAAATAAGAATATATAAGGAATTCAAAGATAATAAAACAAAAACATAGAAATTTTTTTTTTATCTATTTCTAATAATAAATATCAGTACATCAGTGTATCATATTTTTTCATCTTTATTCTAAAAGGCCATAGCCCAATGTATCATACCATTTTGAAATCAGGCTAACAATCCTGAAAATTTGGATTCCCAAGTTTTAATTACTGCGATTGTTTTGGGCAATTTTTCACGTGAGTTTTGTGATAAATATTTTGTATGATAACAATTTTATAACTGGAAATTGAATTTGGAAATAATTGAAATTAATTGCGAAGTCCAGTGAAAATGTATATAGAGGTATCATAGCAAGGTTAATAATTGGGAATAGTATATTTTTGCTGTCCTCTATAGACGAACAAATGGTTTGATAGCAAATCATTATTAATAATAGTAACCTGGATTGTTATATACCGTCACTGGACCCGAAAAAGAACACGGAACACTCAATTATATATAATATATATATATATATATATTATATATATATATATATATATATATATATATAGGATTAAAAAAGATAATGACATACTTTAATTGATCAGCAATTTTTTTTTGATGGAGCGAAAGAGAAAAGAGAAAGAGAAAAGGAAAAATTGAAGGGCCCTTTCGACCGGTGCTTTGTTAAAAGTAACGACCGGTAGATCGTTTAAAAGTCCTAATGTATATTAAATGGGTAAAATACGAAATGGTGGGGCAATATGAAGGCAAATGGGAAGGGGAAAAATTACATATATATTGGTAAATGCGCATGTAATCCCCACTACAGTAATCACATCCCCGGCAAATATTACCAGGGAGTGTTTCAAATGTCTTTGTCTACACAGGGACGGGCAGCAAAAAAAAAATGGAGACTGCCTCAAGAACATTGAGTTGGTGACTTTATATAAATAAATGTAATGTTATATTTTTATTGTTCGATTTTATGTAGACTGAGAGTAAATCGGCAGAGGATAGCCATTCACAGGAGCCTTAAGGAGTTCTGACTGCGTGCGATCTCGACAAAACCAAAAAAAAAAAAAAAAAAAAAAAAACTAAGGGCGGACCTGAACCCCATCTAAAATGTTTTGTTTTAATCTTTTTTTTTTTTCAACGAATTATTATCTATTGCACACCAATCTATCCGATTGTAAAAAAAATATTTTAAAGTTATTTATTTTTCGAGTTTTCAGGGGTGCTCAGTTCCCCGTATAAGTTTATCGTAAACCGATCCCCCATATTGGAACCACTGAAAAAAATTCTTTGTAATTTCTTTTCTTTTTCTTCAATGATTATTATCGTTTACACACCAATCTATCAGATTGTAAAAAAAAAAAAAATTCTAAAAAGTTCTTGTCCGAAAACTCATTTCCCCGTATAAGTTTATAGTAAATCGATCACCAAATCGGAACCGCTCGATAATAAATAATTTGGGTTCTGTTTTTTCTGGGCCACCTTAACTTTGACACCTTTGCGCCAGTTTCTTTCGAGCGGTTCCGATATGGGGGATCGTTTACTATAAACTTATACGAGGACTGAGCACCCCTGAAAACTCGAAAAATGAATAACTTTTTTGATTTTTTTTTCACAGTCTGATAGATTGGTGTGTAATCGATAATAATACATTGAAAGAAGAAAAAAAAATTAAAAACAAAAATTTTAGATGGGAGGAGGGGGTCAGAAAGTTCAGGTCCGCCAAACTAAGCCTTATAAAACAGCCGAAAATTAGTTGATTATTTTACTAAAGGAAGAAAAGGAAAGAATTTAAAATTGACAAATATTAGTTGAGACCGACAATTCTTCCATGCGGTGGTTGTATCGGTGCTATTGTATGGCTGCACCACTTGGAACCTAACGAGGCGCCTTGAGAATAAGATATATGGGAGCTGCACAAGAAAGCTACGTGTGGTCTTGAACAAGACGTGGAAACAGCACCCCACAAGGAAACAGATGTATGGCCAACTGTCCCCTATTTCACAAACCACCCGAGTGAGACGGACAAGATATACTGGACACTGCTGGAGGAGAAAGGACGAACTCATAAGCGATGTTCTCATGTGCAAGCCAGCACATGGACATGCTAACGTGGGCCGCCAAGCAAGGACCTACACTGACCAAGTCTGCGCGGATACTGGATGCTGCACAGAAGACCTCCCTAGCGCAATGAAAGATAGAGAAGGTTGGCGAGAAATGGTCATGGATATCCGTGCTAATTACGCAATATAATGATGATGATGGTTTTAAGTTATTGAGCTTTATATTATTAGCAGAATAACTTCAGACAGGATTTAGTCTCACAGATCATTTCACCTATGTACAGGATTTGACCGTCAACTCGTGGGAGTGGCATATCTATGATATAGCAGGTAGATACCCTGGGCGCCACTTAATGGGGCGCCTCTGGCAGTAGGACCATACATCAGCATAGACTAATGAGGTAGTCTAGAATTTTGAGAAAAATCGGTGAAATTTATAAGTGTCACATTTTTATTTCGTTCAGCAAGTTAAGACTAATAATTTCGTATTTGACAGCCCCCTTGAGTCAAGACAGACGTTGTGATCTTTATATCTTTGTGACTTTGTGATCTTAATTAAGAAAGTTCAGAAAGAGAAGAAACTGAAAAAAGAGACTTTGGCCACACCATCGACCAATTTGCTTCGGTGAAAGCAAAGAAAGGTGCAATTGTAATTTTCACTAGTGCCATAATTTGTTAATTAAAAGCCAAACTTATTAAAAGCAGAAGAGGCCACAAATCCATAAAATACTTTTATGATTTGGAGGCAGACATTTTAAAATTCCTTCTATACTGAGAACAGAATTGTTGTCAGTAACACGCGATACAATATGATGTTTAATGGCATATAAACCCTTGTGGGAAAATGAAAGAAAACAGAAAGATTGACAAATTCTAGGACTTTAGCTCAGTCGGTAGAGCGTTCGGCTAGAAACCACAAGGTTCCTAGTTCGATACGGGGCTCTCGCCTACTCATCGGACGAGTAGCTCAGGAATCCGT
Source organism: Doryteuthis pealeii (assembly GCA_023376005.1). Classification (NCBI taxonomy): domain Eukaryota; kingdom Metazoa; phylum Mollusca; class Cephalopoda; order Myopsida; family Loliginidae; genus Doryteuthis; species Doryteuthis pealeii. The sequence goes on along the minus strand of CM042171.1, from coordinate 7,700,876 downwards.
GCAGTAAAGTAAGGATCTGATGGTAGGTGTGGAGCTCCACCTCAGCCGCTAAAATAATCTCCTTGGTCTATCGCTAGTGAAAAGGGGACAGACTCCCTCGCTGATTGGTTGATACCGACATTAGTCTGCCCCGACAACTTTACTTTACCTTTAAGTAAGGAATTAGTTAAGCCTCGGGTAAGGTCCTGATGAAATTATTTGGATTGAAACCATGGTTAAATCTTAACTATTCGGCTACTAATATTATATATATGTATATTATATATATATATATATGTGTGTGTGTGTGTGTGTGTGTGTGCGTGCGTGCGTGTGCGTGTGTCTGTGTGTCCTTGGTCTATCGCTAGTGAAAAGGAGACAGACCCCTCTCTGGTTGGCTGATACCGACTTTAGGCCACCCCAACGTTTTTTTTTTTTACTTAGAACCTTGCCAGAGAACTTAGAAAAACAGTGGAACATAAGAATGAAGGTGATAGCAAGTCAATTCATTTTTAGATACTTGATATATTTAGACAGTGTTTTCATTTTTAGTTATAATCAGAGTATTTTAGTTTTCTTCTTCAAATGTTTGTAATGTTTTAAGGAATTTCAAAGTGTTGTATCCGAGATGTAGGAATAACAGAAATGATAATAAAAACAGGGACATTGTTAACAATAACAATACTTGTTTTATTTATTCTTCACTGACAGGGAAATACAGTGGATGGGTTTGGATTAGAGTTCTTGCTTGATGTTCGGATACGCGTGTCACCAGCTCGGTTCTGATCTGCTGTGCAGTCTTTTTGCCCCTCCTCTTTAGAGAGTCCGGTTCGAATCGTTAGGGGGAGATAACTCTTCCTAACACAAAGCAAATCATTTATTCCATCCACAGAAGGAGACTCATTTTACTGTTTATGCTAGAAGTTAATTATTCTTAATTAATCCTTGTAGTGGGGAGGGACGGCCAATATTCAAATGTCTTAGTTAGGTCTACCTGGTATAGTGATACTCACTGTTTGATGAACTTTTTCTGTAGCTGATTTACTGTTAAAAATCATGTCCATAGTACCCTGTCTAATCTGAACCACTCTTTATTTCTGGAATAACTAGATGCTAGATGTTATTCAATAACCTATTCAGTAGGAACCTTGCAAGGACTTTTGATTTTTTAAAGTCTTTATGAGCATTAATAAATTGGAAAAAAAAACAATTTTTATATTGGACCTTTTCATTAACTTCATGTCATGTTAGTTGGTTGTTTTGTTTAATGGCATATCAACCCATGTGAGCTATTTAATGCCTACTCTTGAATTTTCTATATGATTTTGAAGTGAATGGTTTGTAGGTAAATATTTTTTATTTTGTTTGGTTTTATAAACTAGTAGAAATAAGAGAGTTTTATAATTCGCTTGAAGCATTGTGTATATATTGGTTGGGAGGTTGATTTAGAAGGCTATCACAATGCAGGTGTAAAGAATAAGGTAACAATGGTGTTGTGTGTTAACCTGTATTTTATTCTTGAATTTTCGAGATAAAATCTCTTTTTCAAAGATCACTGGAACTGAAGTCGTCTTGTTATGGCATTTCTAGTTAAATTTTTAACTAGAAATGCCATAACAAGACAACTTCAGTTCCAGTACAAACTCTTCCTAACACTTATTTACTATAAATTACCATACCACAATATTTTATTAAAATTTAGATCTTCAAGCAAACTCTTACAAACACTTATTTACTATAAATTACCGTACCATAAATATTTTATACATTATTAAATAATTCTACATTTATTATATAACGCAATATTATATAACAATAAATACACCTAAAACCATCTTACGATAACATCAAAATAAAAAATAACATATAAAAGTATATATTATCAAAGTTAGGTTCTTTTTATTATGGATTACTTTTTTGATACTTCACCGTTTTTTATTTTTTATTTTAAAATAATAACAATCTAAGCTCCGAGAAAATTTACAACATGTTAAGGTTAAATAATAACACTTTATTTTTTGCAATACAAAATTATTTTCTACCATAACCCTAGAAAAATCAAATATCCAAATTCTAACGGTCGGTTTCAGCGTTCCAATTTAGTTATTTTAAAAAAAAATTATTTTCGAACATTTCCAAAGTTCTCCGTTGTTCCCCAACGAATTTTTTCATTCAAAATAAAATTTCACTATGATGAAGGTCGAATCTTCTCTGTGTGCTAAATATTTTCACACAGATGAACTGACCGAAACACATGTGTAAGTGATATTCATTAAATTCATCTTTTATTATCCATTCTATTCTTTCTTTTCTGTATTCATTCTTCCTCATATATATATATATATATATATATATATATATATATATATATATATATATATATATTATATATATATAATTTTATAACCTGAAGAATTATATCATATATATCAATTAAATTACCACGACCAAACCACTCGGCGAACACCATGTGCGAACAGTCTTCCTCATGTCACATATGGTGTTTGCCAAGTGGTTTGGTCATGGTAATTTAATATATAATATAAATATATATATATATATATATATATATATATATATATATATATATATATATATATATATAAAAGAGAGACAGAGACAGAGACAGATATCGTTATCCTTTTGAATACTCATTTTATATATCTGTGAACAAAAATCAGAAAATTCATGCACGTATATGAAAATGACCAATGCCATTGGTACTTACTCTCCCGTCCGTTCTTGCCGCGTTTTGACAATCTGTACCACGTGACGTTCGGATGCGGTACTCCTGTAACGTTGCAGACGAGAAGGACTGTCTCACCTTCACGTAACTCCATATTATCACTTGACAAGTGATCGATAATTTTCGAAGGAACTGAAAGAAAAAAAGAAAGAAAACATTAATGGACATCGCTTTTGTCATTTCAGCCACGTTAATATGGATAATTAAACCAATTATACTCAACCACAGACAGGATGTGACACAAGGTAAATTTTTAAGCGGAGTAAAGTTATTTGTGTTACATAATCTATGCATAAATTAATGTCAACCCCCTGTAATTCTGAATTTTTAGGCCATATTGAAGGAAGAAATGTAAATATTTTTTAACTTTATTTTAGATCTCACAAAAAGAAATAACGAGCATGAAGAGTTATTACAAAGAAAAACAGTTAATTCAAAGATGTAATTTATCCGATTGGGAAAAAATTACTCCCATTTATCTTGAAAAATAAGTTAAACAGTCTGTTCTTTGCGACACGGCCAGTTTCTTTACTGATATTTTTCAGCGGAATTCTGTATTCATGGTGCTTTTACTAAAAATCTGGCATTGAAACTTATAAAAATCTTCTGATATAATTATTCGGACTCTTATCTTTATAGAAAAAAAAGTAAAAATGTTTTTTTTTGTCGGTTCTTTTTTTCATATTTCATAAAATAAAATAGGGGGGGGGTAGACCTTGTAAAATATATTTCCCTTGATATATTTTTGGAAAAAAAACTATTTCATACATATCTACATCCAAAGATAAGTAATTATGGAAATTGTCATGAGAATCGGACCATTAATTGATTTTTCCATAGAATTTTAAAAAATGGCTCTAGTCATAACTTGTTTTTGGCTATGTTAAATTTCAAACGATTTAACGGTGCAAAAATGTATACATTGTTTTTTGTTTATAATTCTCTTTATTTCCGTAAGCTGAAATTTAAAAAAAAATCACCATGTGTATTTTTCATGTGTCTCCTTTCGAATGGACAAAAAATGTTAAAGATAATATTAACCTATTGAAGTCAGTCAGTCAGTCAGTCAGTCAGTCAATCAGTCAGTCAACAATTGGTTTGAACAATGTGACTGGCCAAGCACAACTGAATCAGTGTCAAGACAACTGGTACTTATGGGAATTCAGAACAGTCCACTCATGCATTTGGGTGATTCCATTCCCTGAGTCCTGATTGGCTGCTTGGTTTGTAGGATCCGCTGAGGCTCCATAAATCCTGCCACTTTGCTGTGGTCTTTACAGCATACCAGAATCGTATTGGGTTACGACTGCTTGCTGTCTTGTCTTGCCAATTCGACGGTAATTGGACTTAGTATGATTATTCTACATAACCTTTATGCAAGTTTCATTGTGTCAAATATAAGGGGAATAAATTTTACAGAGAACATTGGTGGTAACTATATATTATACATAGATAGAGGTATTTACAAAGAATAGTTCGTTTTTAGTGAGAAACAGGTGTACTTAAATACCAAAATGATCTATTAGATGATTTTTCTTGTCTACAGCTAATGCTCGTGAAAAAAGCATTTGTGTATCGAGATACGCCAGTAGTTGAGGAAAAAGTAAGAATTATTTTCAATGCAACGAAGCGAAGAAACGTCTGCAAAAAAATTGATGTTTGTTCTTTGCAGGTCATAATCAAGTCTGTGAGAGTTGTGAAAATATAATAGCACCAAATTGAAGAATTGTAAAATGGTAACTTTTTATGACAGCCGTCCACAGGAATAAAAGAATAAAGAAAATTGAATGAAAACAAAACAAAACAAAACAAGCAAATAAAAACAGTGAGAAGAGAAAGAGGAAATTATGAATGAAAATATAAGTTATTATATGAGAATAGATAAAAAAAATGTCTTTCTTAACATACAAGAAATATTTGAAGAAAGAAAGAAAGATAAAAATGAATTTAGAAGAAATGTGTTCAGAATAGAGAAAAAGAATTAAGGAAGGAAAATCTCGGAAAAATCGAAAGATAAATGAAAAAGAAGAAAAAAGGAATGAAGAAAAAGAATGAGTTTAGAAAGATGAATAAAGGAAAAGAATAAGTTAGAAAAAGGAAGGGATGAGTGAATATGTTTGAAAGATGTAAGAAAGGAAGGAATCTTAGAAATACGATGGAAGAAAGGAATGTTAGAAAAACGAAGAATGAGGAAAATGAGTTTGAAAGAAGGATAAAGCAAGGAATGATTTAGAGAAAAAAAAGATACCTCCCCCCAAAAAAAAACAACATAAAAACAAAACAAAAAATCATGATACATACAATAAGAAATAATAAAAAATAAATATTGGAACGTGAACAAAAATCAAAAAAAAAAAAAGAAAAAAGAAAGAAAGAAAAGAAATTCAGAATACAAAATGAAAAAAAAAGAAAGGAATTATTTAGAGAAAAAAAGATACCCCCCCCCAAAAAAAACAGCATATAAACAAAACAAAAAAATCATGATACATACAATAAGAAATAATAAAAATAAAGATAGGAACGAAAACAAAAATCAAAAAAAAAAAAAAGAAAGAAAGAAAGAAAAGAAATTCAGAATACAAAATGAAAAAAAGAAAGGAATGATTTAGAAAAAAAAGATACCCCCACAAAAAAACAGCATATAAACAAAACAAAAAAATCATGATACATACAAGAAATAATAAAAAATAAAGATAGGAACGAAAACAAAAATCAAAAAAAAAAAGAAAGAAAGAAAGAAAAGAAATTCAGAATACAAAATGAATAAAAAAGAAAGGAATGATTTAGAAAAAAAAAGATACCCCCCCAAAAAAACAGCATATAAACAAAACAAAAAATCATGATACATACAATAAGAAATAATAAAAAATAAAGATAGGAACGAAACAAAATCAAAAAAAAAGAAAGAAAGAAAGAAAAGAAATTCAGAATACAAAATGAAAAAAAAAGAAAGGAATGATTTAGAAAAAAAAAGATACCCCCCCCCCCAAAAAAAAAAAACAGCATATAAACAAAACAAAAAATCATGATATATACAATAAGAAATAATAAAAATAAAGATAGGAACAAAAACAAAAATCAAAAAAAAAAAAAGAAAGAAAGAAAGAAAAGAAATTCAGAATACAAAATGAAAAAAAAAGAAAGGAATGATTTAGAAAAAAAAAGATACCCCCCAAAAAAAACAGCATATAAACAAAAAAAAAAATCATGATACATACAATAAGAAATAATAAAAAATAAATATTGGAAAGAAAACAAAAATCAAGAAAAAAAAAGAAAGAAAGAAAGAAAAGAAATTCAGAATACAAAATGAAAAAAAAAGAAAGGAATGATTTAGAAAAAAAAAGATACCCCCACAAAAAAACAGCATATAAACAAAACAAAAAATCATGATACATACAATAAGAAATAATAAAAAAAAAGATAGGAACGAAAACAAAAATCAAAAAAAAGAAAGAAAGAAAGAAAGAAAAGAAATTCAGAATACAAAATGAAAAAAAAAGAAAGGAATGATTAGAAAAAAAAGATACCCCCCCCCCAAAAAAAAAAAACAGCATATAAACAAAACAAAAAAATCATGATACATACAATAAGAAATAATAAAAAATAAAGATAGGAACGAAAACAAAAATCAAAAAAAAAAAAAGAAAGAAAGAAAAGAAATTCAGAATACAAAATAACAACAAAAAAAAAACGTTAAAAAATCAAACAATACAAAAAACAAAAATAAAAATGCCGACAAAATTGATCCTGTCGAAAATAATACAAGACAAGAGAAATAAAATAGAAGAAAGAGAGAAAAATGGAGACATAGCAAATGCTTTCCTGTCTCAACATCATTTATATTTATGTATGTATAATATGCGTAAATTGATACTGTGGTGTGATTTTTGCTTTGTGTATTGTTGTGTTCGCTTAGCCACACCATAGACAGGCAAATATCAAACCAGATGACAACTGGGCCATTCTTACTTCTGTCGATACATCAATTCAACCATTTTGTTCGCCGGTTCATGACCTAATAGTCCATATTCATGCTACCTTGATATATAGCATTTTACAAGTGCAACAACATAGCTGAACGACAGGACACCTCGTCATGCTAAAAATGGATGGCCAGCTAGTTTATCTATGCATTAATACTCGTGTTCGTTAATCTTCCGACCGTTATTTTCCTGTGTAGGGACCGTTGTTGTTTGGTGTTTGTGTGAGTGTGAAGAAGATCCGAGTTATGGGTCCCACAATTTAAATAAATGAATCTACGGAAACTTCATTTCCGTAGAAAACAAAAGAAGACAAAATTGATAAAGGAAACAAACTTTATATACATTAATTTATAATTGGTATATTCAGTTGTTCTTTTAGCAATGATGCCGACTGCATGTGTCTGTACATAGTTGTGTGTGACAAGTGTATTGTTTATATTTGCGCGATTGGTTGTGTCAACATTGTAGCAGTTTTGTCTGTGATTGAAACTTGTGATTGAAATTTGTTGTTGTTGAACGAGATAGAGAGAAAATTGGAAACGAAAATACGAGACCAATCTGATATATCATTTTGTGTCTTCGGGCAGCGACTTCTCCCCATTGTGTCGATCTTGGGGGAGAACTTTCGCTCCTACTGTCGAGTTAGAGGGCATTCGCCCCAACTCTGTCGAGTCGGGAAGAGCGTAAGCTCCCACTGTCACTGGTGTTTTTCAGCTCTATGGGCCTTTTTATAATTTTCTTTTTGTCATTGTCTACATGATCATTAAGCTAAAATATTCATCAAATATCAGGTGATTTGCAATGATGCAATATCGAATGATTTTGGTACATTCCGTACATATTTTCCCATGGAATTTAAACCATTAACTATTGTTAAAATATTTCTAAACTAATATTTATTTGATTCTCTTTTGTTTACATCTTTCTAAACTTAGCTTATATAATTGTAAACTGGTTATTTAAGAAAACTTAATTATTTTGATTTGGTCAATTCCACATGCCGTAAAAATGTAGGGGCCAATCCCTATACCTGTAACACCCTCTGGTTAAAATGATGTTAAAATACATCTATTGGATTTCATTGAGTGTGTTGCTACAATACGATTGAAATTGAAATTAACCGGAACATTTATTCAAGTCTGCTTAGGGTCGGTTTAGCTCAGTCGGTAGAGCGTTCGGCTAGACCCCACAAGTTTCCTAGTTCGATACAAGCCCTCCCCAACTCAGCGTATGAGTAACACTGCGTGGTAAAGTAAGGAGCTGATGGTAGGTGTGGCGCTCAACCCCAGACGCTAAAATAATCTCCTTGGTCTAGCACTAGTGAAAAGGGGATAGACTCCGTTGCTGATAGGCTGATACCCTCTTGAGGCAACCCCGACGATTTTTTTATACTAAATAATAGAAGAACAACAATTCATCTCGTAACACCCACTGGTTAAAAATGAGATGGTCCAAATCGCCCAAGATGAAATGCATAAATGTAAATCCTTTCTGTATATTAATACTCGTGATCCTTAATCTTCCGACCGTTATCACCTTGTAAACACCCACTATTTAAAAACGAAACTGTCTAAATTGTCCAAAATGAAATACAAAAATATAAATCCTTTCTAAATATTCAATACTCGTGTTTCTTAATCTTCCGACCGTTATCAACTTGTAACACCCACTGATTAAAAATGAGACCGTCTAAAATAAAATGCAAAAAAAATAATATTGGTTATCTGGTGTCGCTTAATCGACGGATCCTTATTTCTTATGAGTGTGGTCACCTCAGCTACGTAATGGACCATTCCGTTTTTATTATAAAAAAAGGGGAAGGAAAATGACATGAAAAAATACTAAGAATGAAAGAGCCACTGGCAAATATAGAGGGATGAGAAATATACCTACACACACACACACACACACACACACACACATATATATATATATATATATATATATATATATATATATATGTGTGTGTGTGTGTGTGTGTGTGTGTGTGTGTGTTCTCGTGAACACAGAATTAATTCAGTATTTCCCAACACAGGAGAACCTACGTCCTCGAAAATGACCGAAGATGTTCGAAATTACCCGTACTCGGACTACACTAACAGAGCTTTTACCAAAAATAATATATAAAAAGACAAAAACGAAAGGCAAATATAACATATAAAAATTAAACTTCTAGTTTGATTCAAACGCCTGTATTTTTTTTCTTGCTGTTTGCTGGTTTTTCTTATCTATAATTGATTTGAGTCATAAATTTTCATCACAATAACTGGAAAACACCTCTGTTATAACATTAATTCATATTTGTTATACATAATTCGCTAAAAAAAAACTCACGTTACATCGTAGAACATAATTCGCTACAAAACGTTACATCGTAACACGTTATTTCAATTCTAACTAAGTAAGTCAAAGATGTCTACAAGAGAAACATGAAGACATGCCACATTAACACCAACACATGGAGGCTTGTGCAGAAGAGCATGCGACTCCTCGTCAAACGTGGAATGAAAAGGAGTGAAAAAGAGAAGAAAGAAGCCGCCACGGAAAAGAGAGCCAAAAGGAAGGAGAGACAACAGTAACTCCAGCAAGCATCAATGTTTGTTTGCAGTCACAGCATCAGAGATTGCCATTCAAAAATTGATCTGAATTGAAGACATTTTGCAGTTGGAAATAAAAGAAAATGAAAAAGAAAAGAAAACAAAGTGGACACCACGCCATCATTTTTAATAGACGTAAGGATGCCAACAACCAAGGCAAGGAATGCACGGCAGAATACCTCATCGCATAGGGCATAGCATAAAAATATTGCTCTAAAGAATTTCCTAAAAATTTTTTCATAAAAAAAAATCCATAAAAATATAAACCTCGAAATATTGAAAAACATTTGAAAATAGATGAAATATAGTGAACAAATAAATATATTCTCTTTTTTTTTTTTAATAAATAATAACAAAAATAATTTTGAAACGTTAAAGATTGAGAATTAGAATTGACGAAAATGAAAATGAGACAGATTTGAAAACGAGGCTTTCATTTATGAAAACGAGGCAGTCAATTATGAGAACGAGGCTGTCAGATAAGAAAATCAGGCGAAATGTCAATTATAAGAATTTATCTTTACCTCGAAGCGAAGAATGATTTTTTCCGATTTATTTTTCAATCTAATATTTAATATACAATCCCTATTTTCCATATATAAAAAAAACAGATACCAATAAATATATAAATAAATATATAAATAAATATATAAGATAAAATAAAATAAAATAAAAATAAAAACTCAGGACGTCGAAAACTTCATTCAGATTCGGAAGAGAAATGAATGAAAAACTTATTGATTAAATTTTAGATTAATGGCGTCAACTTGAGTGATATTAAAATAACGTATTGCTTCAATCCATTTTCGATTTGGACTACTAAATCTATGCTTATACGAATATCTTGAGCTCGAATAATATAAGCAATTAGTTCTTTATCTCTGAGATATTAATATTCGATTGGGATACGAATTGCTGAGTGCACTGGTGAGGCTCACACAAACTAAATGACTCCAGCAATTTTCCTAATCAATCTCAAACCATTCCCTCCTTTCCGCACACACACACACACACACACACACACACACACACATATATATATATATATATATATATATATATTTACCAATCCCTCCGCACGAGCAGGATGTGACACAAGGTCAATTTCTTAAGCGGAGTTCAATGGTTTGAATTCAGAATTTTTGCTTCTCCTAAACTGGTTGCCTAACCAAGGTTAAAGGCCCAGTCTGCCCTACTATTTATCCATAGCTGGAGGGAGAGTAGGATTCATACCTTTCCCAAGGGTATTAGCGCAAAGTTAAATGCAATTATCACATCCAGGATTTGAACTCGGGGCGACGAGTCCATTTCCCATGACTTTAAACATCGCACCACGCGCTATATATATATATATATATATATATATATATATATATATATATATATATATATATATATGTGTGTGTGTGTGTGTGTGTGTGTGTGTGTGTGTGTGTGTGAAAATTTGAAAAAAACACAGGTTCAAATAAAATGAGTGGTATTTATTCAGCCAACGGTGCAGTGTTTCAATCTGTTTAGTAGATCTTCTTCAGGGTCTTTGTTGATATAAGGGTGGTAAAAAATATCACAGAATAATAAGGAGACTGTGATCGGTTTGTTTACAATGTTTTGAATGGAAATTTAGAAACTTATTATTCTGTGATAATTTTTCACTTTTCCTTATATCAACAAAAGCCTTGAAGAAGATCTACTAAACAGATTGAAACACTGCAGTGTTGGCTGAATAAATATTACTCATTTTATTTGAACTTGTGCTTTTTCAAATTTGTACTATATTACATACCGTCGGATTCACTTTGATTTTTCTCTTCATATATATATATATGAATACAGGATGACCCAGAAAAACAAAACCCACAAATTTTGTAATAAAACTGTTAATTCTAACTAGGGGGGGGGTAGGGTTAGGGCTACGGTTTAGGCTAGGCTTAGGCTTAGGGTTAGGGTTGGGTTTGGGTTTGGTTTGGGTTTTCGGGAAAAACGCCCTTTTTTTTTCAAGTGACACCGCTTCGGCTACGGACTTCAATCGTAACTGGGTTTTTTTTTCAGCAGCCACCGGCTAGCGGTTTTTGAGGCAGGAGGCCCGGACGGAACTCAGCGAATATTACCTCTGAGTGTAATATCCGATAACTCTCGTCTACAATCTCTCGTTTTTACATCCGGGCCCTAGGCCTGTGCTTTTTGCAGTCTCGGTGTCAGTAACAGTCGTTAGCCAATGGATCTTCTCGCAAACGTTATTTATTTTCCATCCCGGCAAGTTGAACTGACGACCTTTTCAACTAGCATTGATCTTTTCCAGCGCACCGACTGACAGACCAACGTCGGTCGTCGTAAATTTGATACCCGAGCGAGCAGATCGTCGGACGCAGCGTAGGATACATTCATTAATGCATATCAGAGAGGATCAAATTATGACAATATGTTCTCGGATCAGGTTAAACTCTCCCGAGGGCTTATTATGTGCATATTGTGTATCGAGCGTTTAGAATGATGGAAAAGACAAAAGATGAGGAAGCAGGGGTGGTGGCTTGGGGGGAAAGACACCCAGATAAACATATCCGGCATGCGAATATATCTTTTATTCCGTCTCCTTCGTTCTATTTCGTTTAAAAATATATCTATCAATCTTAGTTTCTATCTATCAATCAGTCAATCATTTCTATCAATGTATCTATTTCAATGCGTTCTATTTATCTATCTATCTATCTGATATATCCGGGTTAAGGGATATATTATGAAGTTGGTAGTAAGGTATATTATCGCAGTAGTAGCTGGTGCGTCGACTAGGAGTACCTCTTACGAGCAGTCGTGGTGGTAGTCTGGCTAGTAGGCTTAGGCGCTTGTACCACCACAGTGTCAAATATTTATAGAGGACACTGTCCAATAATTATAGTGAGGGGTCAAGGTATTTACATATTCATTACATCACTATCTATCTATTACAATTCGTTCTATCTATCTATCGATCTCTATCTATCTCAATCCGTTCTATCAATCTATTTACCTATCTATCTATCTATCTATCTCAGTGTCTTCTATCTATCAATCAATCTATTTATCTAAATCTGTTCTATTAATCTATTTACCTATCTATCTATCTATTTTTCTATCTCAGTGTCTTCTATCTATCAATCAATCTATCTATCTCAAGCCGTTCTATCAATTTATCTATCTATCTATCTATCTATCTATCTCAGTGTCTTCTATCTATCAATCAATATATCTACCTCAATCTGTTCTATCAATCTATTTACCTACCTATCTATCTATCTATCTATCTATCTATTTATCTATTTATCTATCTCAGTGTCTTCTATCTATCAATCAATCTATCTATCTCAATCTCTTCTATCTATCTATCTATCTATCTATCTATCTCAGTGTCTTCTATCTCTCAATCAATCTATCTATCTCAATCTGTTCTATTAATCTATCTATCTATCTATTTATCTATCTCAGTATCTTCTATCTATCAATCAATCTATCTATCTCAATCGGTTCTATTAATCTATCTATCTATCTATCTATCTATCTATCTCGATTCCTTATATCTATCTATATCTATTAGTTCTATTAATCTATTTATCTTTCCATTCATTCTATCTATCTGGTTGGTTGGCATCCTTCCGTCTACGAGAGACGATGGAGTAGTGTCAACGTTTTTTTTTTGTTAACTTGAACTACATAGCCGGGGCGGGTTCATATAGAAGATGAGCTGTTGCCCATGCAGCAAATCTCCCCTCTACACAATGACGCTGTGATCCAAAAGAAAAGGTAAGGTACCAATGCGGTTTGGCACCGGTGGTGTCGCAGGAGTTAATGGGTAACACTGGATCCCAGCATCACACCACCTTAGTGACTCCACCTCCTGATTTATTTTCGGGGTTTAATCTCCTAGCCTTTCCTTAAAAGGCAGCAGAGTTCCTGTGTCGGACTTCTACTTGAGTTGATGTTTGCCGACCAAGGCTAAGGAGCCCCCTCTCGCCCATTTTGGGATTTATGCGAGAAGTAAGTAAAGTCGTCGGGACAGCCTAATGCTGGTATCAGCCAAGCAGCGAGGGAGTATATCCCCTTTTCACTAGCGCTAGACCAAGGAGATTATTTTAGCGTCTGAGGTGGAGTGCCACACCTACCATCAGCTCATTACCTTACCGCACGGATCCCTGTGCTACTCATACGCTGAGTTGGTGAGGGCGGGTATGGAACTAGGAACCTTGTGATTTCTCGCCGAACGCTCTACCGACTGAGCGAATCCGGCCCTATAAGTATTCCAATCTTACAACTATCGGTGTTCCTGAAAAAGAATTGTGGTTGGGGATACGGTATATCTTGCATTTGTATATCAGATAAGCAACAATACCTTCAGGTCTTTTTTTTGGAGGGAGGAGCAGGGTAAGTCCACTAGAGGTGTCAGGGTAGTTCTGATGTTCACTGTGTTTATACACTCATATACACATGTATACGTGAAACTATCTATCTAATATCTATATATCTATTATCTATATATCTCAATCCATTCTATCTATCTATCCATCTATCTATCTATCTATCTATCTGTCTGTCTATATCTGTTACATAATTATTAGATTCTTAATAATTATTTACAGTAGTGTAGAAATCAAAATGGTTGGTATAAGTTGCAGCCCACGGTCTTGAAGGATGAGTGACAAGGCTTGACCTCATCCTGATCCTTTCCAGTGGATACCGTGAGAATCGGTGGAGGAGACCCTCTTCCGGTTTAGATTAGAAATAGATTTTAGTCAGTCGGCGAGAAACCACGACGGTGGTGAGTCTGTTATACACGCTCCGACTCGATTTGCGCAGGTAGTCTGGTGGGGATTTCGAAATAAAATGTGATCTAAGTTAATCGAAGTCTTGTGTTATTATCTAAAAACTACCAATGACACAGGGCTTCTGATAAAGAGAAATCCCCAATGGAAGACCAGACACGAAGTCCCCAAGAGAAGTCCAGACGCTAGCAAAGACGCTAGAAGAACCTAAGATAGAAGATGAACAGAAGGAGAATAGAAGTAAGTAAAGAAGTAATGAAGGGGGTATGCAACATATAAATTCGTTCTATCTATATCGCAATCCGTTCTATCTATCTATCTATCTATCTATTTAAATTTGTTTTATCTATCTATCTATCTATCTATCTATCTATATATATATATATATATATATATATATATAGATAGATAGATAGATAGATAGATAAATTAAGAGGAATATAAATACTACTACTACTTAACAAAGCGAAGAAAAACCTGCGAGGTCCGTTTGGTGTAGGGGTAAGACGCTGGCTTGTTAATTTGACAGACAGGTTTCGAATCACACACGGGGCGGTCTTCGTATCTATAGCTCTGCTGATGAGGCCTAATAGGCCGAAATATACATACAGAGATTGATTTTTCTCGATTTGTTTAGCCTTACATTTAAAATAGTTAAATCCCGCTAAAAATGAATTATTAATGAATTAACTTTCAAAAAAATTAGGTTCGACTTCAATTAAGCACATATTCTCCCAAATATATATATATATATATATATATATATATATATATATATCAATCCATTCTATCTACCTATCTATGCATCTACATATCCAAGTCTGTTAATTTCTTTCATCTAAGTATGTTCACATCTCCTAATGCATATATATTTCTTAGACTGTTGATTCTCTCAAAAAGAAATGTATGTGGATGTATTTGTCTGTCGGCGCATATGGTTGTGTAATGAGAGATGCATTTTCCATTTCGTAAAGTGACTGGTTATATATATATATATATATATATATATATATTGAAGAAATGGATACAATAGAAACCTACTCGAGTTTTATCGCTAGAATCATCAGGGTTAAATCCACTGAATTAATTGCAGCTGATCACACGTATGTTCATTGAACATACGTGTGATCAGCTGCAATTAATCGGTTAATTCAGTGGATTTAACCCCGATGATTCTAACGATGAAACTCGAGTAGGTTTATATTGTATCCATTTCTTCAATAAATATTCTCTACTTTGTATTGAGTACTTTGTATTTGTTTTATCACGGACTTAACCCCTGGATCCTGTGTACCTCCAACGATCGTGCCCATATTCACCGGTAAGGCACCGTTTATGTATATATATATATATATATATATATATATATATATATATATATATAATACAATTTTGGCATTAAATAACCCATAAAGAATTGATACGCCGTTAAATATATAACAAATCAAGCCAAAACAAATGGATCAAATTTGGGCATTAGATAACCCAAATCGAATTGATATGCCGTTAGACATATAAAAAACTGAAGGAAAACAAATAGATAGAATTTTGGCATTAAATAACCCATATCGAATTGATATGCCGTTAAACATATAAAAAACCGAAACAAACTAAATAGATAACATATTGGCATTAAATAACCCATATCGAATTGATATGCCGTTAAATATAAAAAAACCCGAAACAAACCAAATAGATAAAATTTTGTCATTAGATAACCCATATGGAGTTGATATGCCGTTCAGAAACCGACGTAAACATTGCTTACAGTACATAAACGCTTGTTATATCTTATTCTGTATTTAATCTCTGTCACTTTATCTATCAGCGTTTTTCATTTCACTATCTTCTCTCGTTCACAAGACGTCAGAATTTCCCTTGTTCGTAACATCTTCCTATCTCTCCTTATCGCATTGGAGAGCTGACCATTTATAAAATTGCTCCTGATAATTCGCCTGATTATCGAGTCGCTGGCCAGGGAAGTTCCCCCGCGTTTGTTCTATATGGAAATCAATCGGACACACGGGCGGAAAAACTTTCCCAGGATTTTTGCAGGTGCGATCGCGTAAACAAGAAAGTGTTAGAGTCGATTAGGAGACCACGAAGGATAATCTAATTCCTGGTCCCACGGGCTTCAAGAAAGAGTGCCAGATCTAATCGAAACTGTTTATAGCGAAACAATAAGACACCAAGGATAAGATTTGATCACATCCACACTTTAAAATGCTGGTACACACAGATAGACAGTCATAAACACACACGTTTATGTATATATACATCCACATTTTTGCACCTACACATACATACACATGTTTATGTGTATATATATATATATACGTACTTTTGACGCACAAAAATAGCCGTGAAATGCCTGCATAAAAACAAATATATATATGTTGGCTTATATATATATATATGTGTGTGTGTGTGTGTGTGTGTTAAGTAAAGCGAAGAAAAACCTGCGAGGTCTGTTTGGTGTAGGGGTAAGACGCTTGCTTGTCAATCTGACAGACAGGTTTCAAATCACACACGAGCGGTCTTCGTATCTATAGCTCTGCTGATATATATATATATATATATATATATATATATATTGAGGGGGATCTACGGTTGCGGCTCAAGACGGATGTCCTGGGTAAATTTCCCTCATTCAAGCCTGACCATATATGCAGTATGTATGCCAGGTCTTGCCTGTCAGGGCTCCTTTGTGACAGACGACCACATGATAAACATGTGTGTGTACGAGTAAAAGCCGGGGTCTCACGTGTCTTTTATGCGACAGGACGTGTAAAAGCAAAGCTGGACTTCTGAGCCACCTGAGTGCTCACGACCGAACTTTGTAGAAGCGTCCTTCTTCTGTCAAAAAGTGGCAATATATATATATATATATATATATATATTATATATACAAGAGAGAGGGTTTTATAATTTGCTTGAAGCATTGTGTATATATTTGTTTGGAGGTTGATTTTGAAGGCTATTACAATGCAGGTATAAAGAAAAATAATGAGTAACAATGGTGTTGTTTGTTAATCTGTAATTTTTCTTGATATTTCGAGATAAAATCACTTTTTCAGAAGAACACTGGAACTGAAGTAGTTGTTGTCTTGTTATGGCATTTTTAGGTAATTTTTTTTTTTAGTTAAGATTTTTAGTTAAAGTTTTAACTAAAAATGCCATAACAAGATGTTGTCGTCTCGTTATGGAATTTTTAGTTAAAACTTTAACTAAAAATTTAAACTAAAAAAAAATTTACTTAAAAATGCTTCAGTTACAGTGTTCTTCTAAAAAAGAGATTTTATATCGAAATATCAAGAATAAATCGCAGATTAACAAACAACACCATTGTTACCTTATTATTTTTTCTTTACACCTGCATTGTTATAGCCTTCAAAATCAACTTCCAAACCAATATATATATATATATATATATATATATATATATATATATATATATAAGGTGTATTATAAAAGTATCGGGATTGAAGCTGTATTTACCAAGATAGAAATTAACAATAAATGGAACGTTAATTTTTCTCAGAATACAAGGTGTATCAGAAAAGTGCCGAGTTTGAAAGCTGTATTTACTAATATAGAAATGAACAACCTACCCTAGCGATTTAAATGCTCTCGTCGTGTAAGAGTTATCCACCCTTGAAGGGGAATCGACAACACTGACTCCAAATCCTGGACGAGGATTTGAATACGGAACGATGATTTCATTTGCTACGACGATAACCGTTACGGTAATCGCCCTAAAAATAGTGAGTGAATTTCTGAAAAACGTGGGAAGCGAGAGAAAATAATCACGAAGGTAAAAAAAAGGGAATTTTTAACTTCAACTGAATAACCAATTCAAGATTTGCACGAAAACCAAAATTTCAGATTTTGTGGAATGATGGTAATTGCAGGAACCATTCAACTGGAACTTTGCCGAAATATTCCTGAATGTCAGGAATCATTGGCCAATGTGTTTGATCTACCAAGGAACCGGCAAGAACACAGGATCTTCGTGTTCTTCGATTTCGGATTAATCATCACGCATATTATATTCGATTCTGGTTTCCATTGTCAAATTCATTGCTCTTCTCTCATCGAATTCTTTAGATTTAAACGTTTCATGCATCTTATTAATCTATTCTGTATTTTTTTTTATAATGGGGGTGGTTTTTTTAACGTATTTAGAATTTCTGTAAGTAGAGCGGGAAATATAGGAAGATAGGAGAAAAGCAGTCTTTGAGTGGGAAAAAGGGAGAGAGAATGGAATGCTAACAGCAAGAAATGTCTTAAAACTGATTTAAACACTAGAATATGAGAAGTCAGAAAAGAAAATATATTTAAAAGCATAACATGAATTCTATTAATTCACAAGGAAAGTTAGAGGGAAATCGAATAAGATAAAGATATAAAAAAGAGAAAATTATATTAAAAATTATTTCCAAAAATTATCTTTAAAAAAGAGTACATGTGTGTG
>CM042171.1:7657304-7672304 GCA_023376005.1 Doryteuthis pealeii | reverse complement strand
GAGAGAGAGAGAGAGAGAGAGAAGAAGAAGAGGAGAGAGAGAGAGAGAGAGAGAGGGAGAGAGAGAGAACAGAGATTTTAAAAAATTGATCAAATTCTTTCGTGATGACGTTTATGGGTGTTTCTTTGTTTCTTCAAAATACCGACTGGAATCTCTCCAAATCTACCCGCCTCATATCCTGCAAAAATCTTTCCTTCTCCATTTATTCTTTTTATATATATAGTTTTTATTTCTTTCCTTTCAGACGTTTCTTTTTTTTTTTTTTTCTTTTTTGGACTTGTATCTTTCTAACTGTTATCTTTCGCGCGGGAAAAGCTATTACAACCGGGCCGGAAGTAACTACGTCACTTCCGGTTAGGTTCACATTCAGCGTACTTAGTCTGAACAACGCAAAAAAGACATTTGTGTTTTATTTTCCCCCGACTGTTTCTTTTGTTATTGTTTTTTTTTCTTTGTAATTTTTTTTTCTTCTGGGTGTTGGGGAGGCAGGCAAAAATGGCTGTGTTTTTTTTTGTGTGTGTTTTTTGAGCCTAAGAAGTTTCTACACGACATTTTTCTGAACGGAACGACTCGACAGCCAATGGCTCCGATTAAAATGATCCGAAAAAAAAGAACTAGCAGAGTAAAAGAGTTCCGATTGAAGCCTTTGAATTATTCTCAAGAGAAACTTTGTTCTTTGTTCTGTAGAAATGGTCGCAGATATAGAGCCATTACTTTTTTGAGAGAAACCAAACTCCAGAGTCCCTGACGTCAGAACACCGTTTATAAATTTACCAACTCCTCCACACGAGTAGGATGTGGCACAAGGTCAATTTCTTAAGCAGTGAATAACAGGTTTAGTTTCATAGTTTTCCTTCTCCTATAACAGTTGCCGTACTAAGAAATAGCTGCAGATATACGGCTATTATTTGGTTGAGAGAAACCATACTTCAACCCACCTAACGTCAGAACACCGTATTTACTATTTCTCTGAATGTTTGTTGCGTAGTGCATTTTCCTTTCTTCTCTGTCTAGTCTTCTATCTTCTAATGATCTGGTATATCTTCTACAGGTCTCGTCTGGTCTTCTTGTATGGGGATTCCGTGTCTGGTTCTGCTGGGGATCATTTCTTATCAGAAGCCTTGTGTCATTGTTAGCTTTTAGTAATAACAACAAGACTTCGATTTACCTTTGATGTTATTTTATTCAGGATCCCCAGGCCAGACAACTGCGCGCTGAGAGTCACATCTTGCTAGCTTCTAACTCTGCAACTGACTAACTGCAACTAACTACTGCAACTAACTTCTGCAACTGACTTACTGAGTTGCCCACCTTAAACCGGAAAAGGACTTTCTATCGGGGTTCCGTTCTCACGATTCTATCCCCAGAAAGCAAGGTGAGAGTGAGGTCAAGCATTGTCACTCACTCTCAAGGCCATCAGCTGTACTGATTGCCATAAGGATCTCTATACTACCTTAAAAAGTAATAGGGATCCAATTAATATGTAACATGTTTGAGATGAGGCTTGATGATTAGTATTATCTGCGTTATTGGAAACATGGCCTAGTGGACAATTTAGTTAGGTTAAGACAGTTCTAAGTGACAGTTATCTCTAGATTCCAGGTTCAATCCTGAGTAGCGGCAGTAACATAGAAAAATAATTAACACAACTCCTACCCCAGCTATGGTTAGCGGAATGAGAACAATAGCCCCGAGGACTGAATAAAGGGTTAGGTTCGAAGTTCTGTGAGGGCTCCCGATTACGACAAGAATGTTCCCGAGTCCGAAAAGAAGGTCCCCGAGTCCGAGAACGTTCCCGAGTCCGATAAGAAATACCTGAAGAAGGCCGGAGGCATATCGGCCGAAACGCTGTAAAAATAACAATGAAGATGGGGACAATGGTCCGAATAACGCAGATAATACTAATCGTATATACATTTAACAACTCCTCCACACGAGTAGGATGTGGCACAAGGTCAATTTCTTAAGCAGTGATTAACAGGTCTAGTTTCATAGTTTTCCTTCTCCTATAACAGTTGCTGTACTAAGAAATAGCTGCAGATATACGGCTATTACTTGGTTGAGAGAAACCACACTTCAACCTACCTTACACAGAACACCGTATACAAATTTACCAAACCCTCCACACGAGTAGGATGTGACACAAGGTCAATTTCCTTAGCGTAGTTTAACAGATCTAACATTTTTTTTAGTTTCCCTTCTCCTAGTTACTGGAATACGTTTGCATCTGAGACCCTCTTTACTGTGGCTAAAAAGAAGCCGGGCAGGGATAAGCTGTCTAATTCGAAGGTGGAACATTGCTATTGAGATAAATGGTGACTATGTGGAGAAGTAGGGATGTGATCCACAGAGGACCAGCTTCCTTTAGATGTATCATACATGTTCCTGTGTTGGTAATTATACCTGTCCTAAACAAAATGGCATTACTTTTTGACTCCCCCATGTGGAGAAGTAGGAATGTGATACACAGAGGACCAGCTTCATTTTGATGTATGATACATGAACCTGTGTTGGTAATTATACTTGTCCTAAACAAAATGGCATTACTTTTTGACTCCCCTATGAGGAGAAGTAGGAATGTGATACACAGAGGACCAGCTTCATTTTGATGTATGATTCATATTCCTGTGTTGGTAATTATACCTGTCCTAAACAAAATGTTATTACTTTTTGACACATCCTCGTAGATTTAGAAATGACAATTTTTTTTTCTGAAAGTGTACGTGTAGAGACAACTCAAAATTTTATGTTAAATGTTTAAAAACTTTCTCCTTTTCCTGTGAATAGCATTTTTATACCCAAGCAGAAAAAAAAAAGATAAAACAATAAATGTAAAATTTTGAATTGTTTCTACACACGCTGTTACCATTTGAAATCATTTGATCAACTTATTAGATTACAAGATGATATCAAATTTTCTGAAACAGCACGTGTAGAAACAAATTCAAATTTTACGTTTAATATTTAAACACCTTTTCTCTTTCAGTGATTAGAATTCCTATATCTCAACAGGAAAAAAAAAAGAATAGACATAAAAGTTTGAGTTATTTCTCCACGTGTTGTTAGAATTTGGGATCCTTTGAACAAGAATTAGTCAAGTTATTAGATTACAAAATGATATCGATTTTTCTGAAACAATCCGGAGAGTAATTTTAAAGTGTTTTTTTTTTTTAATTTTTATCAAGATCCACTCTAACCAAATCCAAATTAGTCACACAGTAATGTGTTACCATTGTAGGGTGGATTTTTATTTCAGATATTATTTCTGACTAGCAGATCTACCCTGAGTTTCCCGGGATTAAAAATGTTAAAAAAAAAGTCTCTTATCTATACTAGCAAAATAAAAAACGCTCTCCGGGCAATGTAAAAATAGATTTTTGAAACATATTGCCTGAGGGGTGGGAGTTAAAAATTCAATGTCAGCGAGTTTGTGCCCGAAGTAAGTAAAATCATCAAATTCACTAAGGGATTAAAAAATAAAAACAATTTGAAATGTAAACTTTAAATATATATTAAAATAAAACAAACTATATATAGATATATAATACCGGTCATGTATTTATTAAAACTTTTTTTTAAAAACATAAGGACTGTCTAATGTTGCATGTTCAAATTTTGAATGTATTTATTCTATGTTATGACAATTTTGGATAATGTGACGTAAGCAGTGACGTTGTTTTTGTTACATACAAAAACCGGAAGCGAATCTCCATTATTAATAGATGTAAAAGTAAGTAAGTAAAGTCGTCGGGGTGGCCTAAAGTCGGTATTAGCCATTCAGCGAGGAAGTCTATCCTCTTTTTAGTAGCGCTAGACCATGGATATTGTTTTTGCGTCTGAGGTGAAGTGCCACACCTACCATCAGCTCCTCACTTTACCGCACAGATCCCTATGCTACTCATACGCTGAGTTGGTGAGGGCCGGTTTCGAAGTAGGAACCTTGTGGTTTGTAGCCGAACAGTCTACCGACTGAGCTAAGAGATCCATAAAACTTGTTTTTTCTCTTTCTCTCTGAATCTTTTTAGATGAGGCTTGATAATTAGTATTATTTGGATTATTCGGACTTTTTTCCTCATCTTTATTGAATTCCCCATAGAAAAAAACACCCCCTCGTAATAAAGACCTTTATGTTGATCTGGTCTCGTGGGAGACAAGAAAAATGTTTTTAATTTTTTTTTATCATGAGTAGAATAAGATTATATATAAAATAATCTATAGGGTAGCAAGAGATTTAATGTGCTAGGCTAAAAGATTCTCTTGGGGGTGGGAAGTGTATCCTTTTTTCCTGCGCATGCTCGGAGGGCTCTACCGGTGTAGGCACAGGGGAGTTTGTAATTTTTTGAATTTTTGAATTTTATTTAAATTTTTTATTTTTTAATCCTTCCAGCGCCTTCGACAGCGCATGTAGATTGGAAAGAAATGAAAACTTTTCTTAAATAATAGATTGGTTGAATTGCTTTTTGTTTTTATTTACATGTAGTGCAGATTGCTTGGTTGGATTTTATGGCATGTCAACTTTGGTTGGGTTATTTTATGCCGAAGAAATTTTGCTTTATTCATTCTTGATGGGTACTCAATTTTTTAAAAACACACTTCCTATTTTTTTTTTATTAACCCATAGATGAGACTTTACCAGATACTACCACACCGGGTCAGAGTGGATCTGGGAGTAATGGTGATGAAGGGTTGTTCCACATTTCCCAGAGCTCTAAAATTGGAACTTCACCATCAGATAGCTTAATATCATACCTAAGACATTAAGACGTTCAGGCACAGTCTTCTAGCACATGTATGATAAAAAGGTTTGGGGGCTTGCCATGAGGGCAATAGGGTTAGGACAATCATATAGGAGCTAGAGCTTGACACGACCATCCGATTGATCGGAGAGTGGGGGGGGGCTATCCGACCTCTCATCTAGCCAAGTAAGGACCAAAGTGAAGTGTTCCATGTTATGAACTGCTCAGCCACCTGGGTTCCATCCTTAAGCATCACGGGTCGCCACCCACGACTAACAGGTGGCCCATTGGTGGTTCGTACGCCTCTGCAGAGGTGCAGTCTGTGTATTCTAACGCTCCAGTCGACAGGGCGTTAAACTGGTTGACAAGCCGCCAACCCTAATTAGGCCTCTTCAACCACCGTTGTAGCCTAAGTAAGGGTTAAAGTATTCTGTTATTTAGTAACAATTTCACCGTGCAAATTCCGGAATATTTGGAAAATGTGATAGTAATTAAACGGGTAGTGTAAAAAAGCCTTATTCTTTTTAAAGGGAATAACAAAAAAAAACGCGAGCAGATACCTAGAGACATGCTTATTACGTACAGGTTTAATTTGTTTTTCAGAATGTATTTGCAAGACTAATTAAAATCGTAATAACCCTTTCCCAACGGGTTCTTTTTTAAAAAGAAAATGAAAAATGAAATGTATTGAGAGATAGTTTTGACAAATAAATTGAAATCTATACAACTTTATTTGCATTATAGATTTATTTTAAAAGAATTTTACAGATATTTCCTTTTAAGCAACAAAAAGAAAAGAAAACAGAATAATATTTATACACACACACACATATATTACATATACAATAGATGCATATATTCATATATGTATATACATAATATGAACACACATTTGTATAGGTAGTGAAAGTGGTATAGCATGAGCATGTAACACACACACATATAATATACATATACTCATGTTACAAGTATAAGTAGGAGTATCGATTACTAAATAGTGGATTCAAGTATTGAGTTGGTATTCGGTCGACTCGGTATGAGTCGATATTTTGATGTACGTATACAGAATTCCGTATATACCATACATAGTGCATCTGAGGATATATGTAACATATAATTTATTACACACACATATATAATGTCATATATCACATCTATGCATAAAGTTATGTACATATTTGTATGTATATTATATTAGCGGTTTGTAAATGTATAGTGGGGAGTTATATATGTTTGATAATAGGTGATATAGTTAGTATCATACGGGTATATAATATATCTGTGTATGTGTGATATACTCACATAATGGAATAGGTATGCATATATATGTATTGTATAAGAAGTATAGTAGGTGGTAGGTGTAATACAAAGGTTATTATGATGACCGCCATGTTCTCTCCCTTTTTCTTTTTTGGGTTGCGTTAACAGAAACTAGTACTGATAAATTTTCAAATACACTTCTATAATGGCAATAAAGCTGGTATAGTTTCATATTTAATCTTCAATACTATTCTGTGTGATGCTTATTTTTTTCGTTTTAAAAAAGGAACCCTTGGGGAAAGGGTTATTACGATTTAATTAGTCTTGCAAATAATTCTGAAAACAAAATTAAACCTGTACGTAATAAGCATGTCTCTAGGTACTGCTCGTGGTTTTTTTTTGTTATTTCTTTAAAAAGAAATAGGCTTTTAACGCTACCCGATAACCACCTCTTACACATTTCCAAATATTCGGAATTTGCACGTGAATTGTTACTAAATAAAATATACTTAAACCCTTACTTAGGCTACAACGGGTGATTGAAGAGGCCTAATAGGGTTGGCGGCTGTCAACCAGTTTAACTCCCTGTCGACTGGAGCGTTAGAATTCACAGACTGCACCTCTGCAGAGGCGTACGAACCACCAATGGGGCCACCTGTTTAGTCGTGGGGTGGCGACCGTGGATGCTTAAGGATGGAACCCAGGTGGCTAAGCAGTTCATAACATGGAAACACTCCCTTGGCCCTTACTTGGCTAGATGGAGGTCGGATGGCCCTGCCCCCCCCACACTCTCCGATCAATCGGATGTCGTGTCAAGCTCTAGCTCCTATATGATTGTCCTAACCCTATGCCCTTATCAGCCCCAAACCTTTTTATCATTACATGTGCTAGAAGACTGTGCCTGAACGTCTTAATGTCCTAGGTATGATATTAAGCTATCTGTGGTAAGTCCAATTTTAGAGCTCTGGGAAATGTGGAAACAACCTTCATCACCATTACTCCAGATCCACTCCGACCCGGTGTGGTAGTATCTGGTAAAGTCTCATCTATTGGGTTAAATAAAAAAAATAGGAATGTGTTTTTTAAAAAATTGAGTACCCATCAAGAATGAATAAAGCAAATTTCTTCGGCATAAAATAACCCAACCAAAGTTGACATGCCATAAAATCCAACCAAACATCTACATTATGTAAATAAAAACAAAAAGCAATTCAACCAATCTATTATTTAGAAAAGTTTTCATTTCTTTCCAATCTACATGCGCTGTCGAAGGCGCTGGAAGGATAAAAAAAAATTTAAATAAAATTCAAAATTCAAAAAATTAACAAACTTCCTGTGCTACACCGGTAGAAAACCCTCCGAGCATGTGCAGGAAAAAGGATACACTTCCCACCCCAAGAGAAATCTTTTCCTACACATTAAACCTCTTGCCCCTACCTAATATATTCCTTTTATATTAATCTTATTCTACTCATGATAAAAAAAAATTAAAAACATTTTTCTTGTCTCCCATGAGACCAGATAACATAAAGTCTTTTTACGAGAGAGGTTTTTTTTCTATGGGAATCAATAAAGATGAGGAAAAAGCGCATAATCCAAGATAATACTAATTATCAAGCCTCATCTAAAAAGATTCAGAGAGAAAGAGAAAAAACAAGTTTTATGATCTCTTAGCTCAGTCGGTAGACTGTTCGGCTAGAAACCAGGTTCCTACTTCGAAACCGACCCTCACCAACTCAGCGCATGAGTAGCAAGGGATCTGTGCGGTAAAGTCAGGAGCTGGTGGTAGGTGTGGTACTTCACCTCAGAACGCAAAAACAATATCCCAGTCTAGTGCTACTAAAAAGTGATAAGCCTTCCTCGCGAATGGCTGATACCGACTTTAGGCCACCCCGACGACTTTACTTACTTACTTTACATCAATTTATAATGGAGATTCGCTTCCGGTTTTTTGTATGTAAACAAAAAACTACGTCGCTGCTTACGTCACATTACCCAAAATTGTCATAACATAGATAAATACATTCAAAAATTTTGAACATGCAACATTAGCAGTCCTCATTGTTTTTAAAACAAGTTTTAATAAAATACATGACTTATTTATATATTTTATATATAGTTTGTTTTATTTTCTAATATTTAGTTACATTTCAAATTTGTTTATTTTAAATAATCCCTTTATGTGAACTTGATGATTTTACTTGCTTACGGGACAACTCGTTGAATTGGAATTTTTAACTCCCACTCCTCAGGCAATATGTTTCAAAAAATCTATTTTTATATTGCCCGGGAGAGCGTTTTTTATTGCTAGTATAGATAAGAGACTTTTTTTTTACATTTTTTTAATCCGGAACTCAGGGTAGATCTGCTAGTCAGAAATAATATCTGAAATAAAAATCCACCCCACAATGGTAACACCATTACTGTGTGACTAATTTGGATTTGGTTAGAGGGATCTTGATAAAAATTAAAAAAAAAAAACCTTTAAAATACTCTCCGGATTGTTTCAGAAAAATCGATATCATTTTGTAATCTAATAACTTGACTAATTTCTTGTTCAAAGGATCCAAAATTCTAACAACACGTGGAGAAAACAACTCAACTTTATGTCTATTTCTTTTTTTTTCCTGTTGAGATATAGGAATTCTAATCACTGAAAGAGAAAAGGTGTTTAAATATTAAACGTAAAAATTTGAATTGTTTCTACACGTGCTGTTTCAGAAAATTTGATATCATCTTGTAATTCTAATAAGTTGATCAAATGATTTCAAATGGTAACAGTGTGTGTAGAAACAATTCAAATTTTACATTTAATTTTTTATTTTTTTTTCTGGCTTGGGTATATGCTATTTCACAGAAAAGAGAAAGTTTTTAAACATTTGAACATAAAACTTTTGAGTTGTTTTCTACACGTACACTTTCAGAAAAAAAATTGGTCATTTCTAAATCTACGAGGATGTGTCAAAAAGTAATAACATTATTTAGGACAGGTAATATACCGACACAGGGAATATGAATCATACATCAAAATGAAGCTGGTCCTCTGTTGTCACATTCCTATTTCTCCTCATAGGGCAGTCAAAAAAGTAATGCCATTTTGTTTAGGCAGATATAATTACCAACACAGGAACATGTATCATACATCAAAATGACAAGCGGTCCTCTGTGTATCACATTCCTATTTCCACAAGGGGTTCAAAAGTAATGCATTTTGTTGTAGGACCCGGTATAAATTACCAACACAAGGAACATGTATCGATACATCTAAAGGAGCTGGTCCTCTGTGGATCACATCCCTACTTCTCCACATAGTCACCATTATCTCAATAGCAATGTTCCACCTTCCGAATTAGAAGTTATCGCCTGCCCGGTTCTTTTTGAAGCCACAGTAAAGAGGGTTTCCAACGATGCACGTATAGTAACAAGGATAAAGGGAACTATAAACCTGTTAGCCTGTTAAACTCCGCTAAAGAAATTGACCTAATTGTTCACATCCTACTCGTGTGGAGGGTTTGGTAAATTGTATACGGTGTAAGGTAGGGTTATTAATGGTGTAGGTAGGGTTGAAAGTGTGTTTCTCTCAACCAGTAAGATACCCGTATAGTCTGCAGCTAATTCTTAGTACGGCAAAACTGTTTATAGAGAAGGAAAACTATGAAACTAACCTGTTATCACTGCTTAAGAAACTACCTTGTGCCACATGCCTAACTCGTGTGGAAGGAAGTTTGTTAAATGTATATATACGATTAGTATTATTCTGCGTTATCGGACAATTTGGTCCCTCATCTTCCATTGTTATTTTTACAGCGTTTTCGGCCGAATATACCTCCGGCTTCCTTCAGGTATTTCTTATCGGACCGGGAAGTTCCTCGGACTCGGGGACTTCTTTCGGACTCGGGAACTTTCTTGTCGTAATCGGGAGCCATCATCAAGAACTTCGAACTAACCAGAATGTTATTCAGTCCCGGGGGTACTTGTTCTGTTCCGCTAACCATAGCTGGGGTAAGGAGTTGTGTAATATTTTTCTATGTTAGTGCCTCTACTCGGGATTGAACCTGGAATCTAGAGATAACTGTCAACTTAGAATCTGTCTTAACCTAACTACTTCGTCCACTAGGCATGTTTCAATAAACGCAGATAAATTATCCAGCTCATTCAACATGTACTATTAAATTGGATCCATTACTTTTTAAAGGTAAGTAAGGAGATCCTTATGGCAATCAGTACAGCTGATGGACTTAGAGAGTGAGTGACATGCTTGACCTCACTCTCACTTTGCTTTCTGTGGGATAGAATCGTGAGAACGAACCCCGATAGAAAGTCCCTTTCCGTTTTAAAGGTGGGGATCTCAAGTAGTCAGTTGCAAGAAGTTATGTTGCAGTAGTTATGTGCAAGTAGTCAGTTGCGCAAGAGTTAGAAGTAGCAAGATGTGACTCTCAGCGCGCAGTTGTCTGGCCTGGGATCCGTGAATAAAATAACATCAAAGGTAAATCGAATTCTTGTTTGTTATTACTAAAAGCTAAAATGAACAGAAAAAAAAAAAAAAAAAAAAAAAAAAAAACAGGCTTCTGATAAAAATGGTCCCAGCAGAACCAGCACGGTAATCCCCAGATAAAAAGACCAGATCGAGACCTGTAGAAGATATATCCAGATCATTAGAAGTAGAAGACTAAGACAGAGAAGAAAGAAAATGCACTACGCAACAAACATCCAGCAGAAATAGTAAATACGGGTGTTCTGAGTGAGTGGATGAAGTATGGTTCTCTCACAAGTATAATCCGTATAATCTGAGCTATTTCTATACGGCAACTGTTATAGGAAAGGAAACATGTAACTAAACCCTGTTATTCACTGCTTAGAAATTGACCTTGTGCCAACATCCTACTCGTGTGGAGTGAGTTGGTAAATTTATAACGGTTGTTCTGACGTCAGGGACTCTGGATGGTTTCCTCTCAAAAAAGTAATGGCTCTATATTACTGCGACCTTTCTACAGAACAAAGAACAAAAGTTTCTCTTGGAATAATTCAAGGCTTCAATCGGAATCTCTTTTACTCTGCTAGTTCTTTTTTTTCGGATCCATTTTAATGAGCCATTGGTGTCGAGTCGTTCCGTTTCAGAAAAATGTCGTGTAGAAACTTCTTAGGCTCAAAAAACACACACAAAAAAAACACAGCATTTTTGCCTGCCTCCCCACACCCAGAAGAAAAAAATTACAAAAGAAAAAAACAACAATAACAAAAGAAACAGTCGGGGAAAATAAAACACAAAGTTTTTTTTGCGTTGTTCAGACTAAGGTACCTGAATGTGAACCTAACGGAAGTGACGTAGTTACTTCCGGCCCGGTTGTAATAGCCTTTTCTCGCGCGAAAGATAACAGTTAGAAAGATACAAGTCCAAAAAAGAAAAAAAAAAAAAGAAACGTCTGAAAAGGAAAGAAATAAAACATATATATAAAAAAGAATAAATGGAGAAGGAAAGATTTTTGCAGGGATGATGAGGCGGGTAGATTTGGAGAGATTTCCAGTCGGATTTTTGAAGAAACAAGAAACACCCATAAACGTCATCACGAAAGAATTTGATCAATTTTTTAAAATCTCTGTTCTCTCTCTCCCCCCTCTCTTCTCCTCTCTTCTTCCTCTCTCTTCTCTCTCTCTCTCTTCCTCTCTCTCTCTCTCTCTCTCTGTTCATCTCTTCCCTTTCCTCTCTCTGTATCTCTATATTTCTCCTTTACATTTGTCTCTCCCTCTCAAAGAACTCTCTGTATTTTTCTCTCTACCTGTATCACTCTTTATCTTTTTCTCTTAGCCTTCTTTTTCCTCTCTGCTCCCTCTCTCTTCCACATTTCTCTCTCTCTCCTCTCTTCTCTCTCTCTCTCTCTCTTTTTCTCTCTCTTTTCTCTGTTGCTTTTCTCTTTCTCTGTATTCTCTCTCTCTCTTTTTCTTCGCTCTTTTCTCTTTTGCTTTCTCTGTTTCCCCCCCTCTCTCTCTCTCCGTATCTCTTTCCTATATATTTCTGCTTTCTTTCCTCTCTTTCTTTTATTTTTATTCTCTCTCTCTCTTTCTTTCTCTCTCTCTCTCTCTCTCTCTCTTTCTATTTTTTCTCTCTATCTGCATTAACTTTTCTCTCTTCTCTCTCACTGTCTTTCTTTTTTCTTTCTCACTCTCTCTCTCTTTCTCTCTCTCTGCCTTTCCAATTTCAGTATTCTCTCACTCTCTCTCTCTCTCTCTCTTCTCCTTTCTATATATATATTATATATATATATATATTATATATATATGTACTCTGTATTTCGATCTTCTTTATTCTGTTTCCTTTTTCTCTCTTCCTTATTCTGTCTCTATTTCCTCACTAAATTGTATTCACTTTCTCTTTCTCTCTCACCCTCTCTGTATACCCCCCCCTCTCTCTCTCTCTCTCTCTCTCTCTCCTCTCTCTCTCTTCTCTCTCCCTCTCTCTCTCCATTCAAGATACTAGCAGTTCCATCCACACTCATATTGAACAATAATAGACGTAGCCATTTTCAAGTTGTACTGAGCAAAATACTCAAATGGAAAGTAATTAAACAATGTTAATGGCAAAAAATACTTTAAAGGGCTTCAAATGAAAACAAACAAACCATAAACTAAAGCTGATCTACAGTTTTGGCAGTGGAGATGTTGAATATATATTAATGATAATGGGCCGGGTTAGCTCAATAAGTAGATCATTCGGCTAGAAACCACAAGGTTTCCTAGTTCGATACCAGTTCTCGTCAACTCAGCGTTATGAGTAGCACAGGGATCTGTGCGGTAAAGTGGGAGCGTGGTAGGAGTGGCGCTCCCTCTCAAGACGCTACAACAATCTCCCTGGTTATCGCTTAGTAAAGGGGATAGACTCCCTCGGCTGATTGGTCGATATAGACATTAGGCCGCCCCGACGACTTTAACTTTACTTACAATTAAGTTCACTGATGAATTGAATTGCAGGTCGGCCGTGATTATGGCGTCAACAACAGATTTTATAGCATACGTCTATATAATATATATATCTATATATATATATGTGTGTGTGTGTGTGTGGAGAGAGAGGAGAGAGAGAGAGAGAGAGAGCGAGAGAGTGAGGGGGAAGAAGAGTAGAGAATGAAAGATAAAAGGCGTAGCATAGGTGTAAGCAGCTATATATTTATTCCATAAGTATAATCAACATATATATAAATATATAATATATATATATATTATAATAAATATATA
Source organism: Doryteuthis pealeii (assembly GCA_023376005.1). Taxonomy (NCBI): domain Eukaryota; kingdom Metazoa; phylum Mollusca; class Cephalopoda; order Myopsida; family Loliginidae; genus Doryteuthis; species Doryteuthis pealeii. Next base: position 7,659,078 of record CM042171.1, on the reverse strand, counting down.
AGGCAGTGTAGACCTTGGAGCACAACACCTGTTTACTGACAGTTTCTTCACCCAAGGCGATCTAGATGAAACTAATATATATATATATATGGTGTGTGTGTGTGTGTGTGTCTTCATATGAGTCTAAATCTATTTGTGTCTATATATATATATATATATAATATATATATATAATTATACGTTTTGTCATAAATCTATGCTACCACATAGATTTGCAACATATTTTCTTCTTTCCATCAAAAATATTGAAATTCAGAAAAACAATTTTATACTTTACTCCTTTTTTGATCCACCGATCTGAAGAAGGTAATATTTTGCATAATTATGTAGCATAGATTATGACACACTGTTATAATATATATAAATATTATATATATATAATATATATATATATATATATATACACAATAATATATATTAATAATTATTGTTAAATTATTTTATTTGTGATCTACATTTTTTAAGAAAGATATCTTATAAAAATAATTTTATTAGATGAACAGCACCAACCCAGTTGACTCTACCAAAAGTCATGTTTTGTTTATTTTTACATTTTTAATAATTTCTTCTTGTTCTTGTTCTTGTTCTGTTCTGTCTGTTCTTTCTTGTTCTTTCTTTGTTTCTTCCTTGTCTTGTTCCTTTGTTCTTGTTCTTTCTTGTTCCTCTTCTCTTCTTCTTCTCTTCTTCTTCTTCTGCTTCTTCTTCTTCTCTCTCTCTCTCTCTCTCTCTCTCTTCTTCTCTCTCTCTCTCCTTCTCTAGATTTCTTCTTCTCTTCATCTTCTTTTCTTCTTCGCTATCTCCTCTCTCTTCTCTCTCTTGTCTCTCTCCTCTCTCGTCTCTCTCTCCTCCACGCAGGTTTTCTTCTTCTTCTCTTTCTTTCTCTCTCTCTCGCTCCCTCTCTCTCTATCTTGCTCTCTAGATTTCTTCTTTCTTCTTCTTCTTCTTCTTCTTTTCTTATTCTTCTTCTTCTCTTCTCTGTCTCTTTCTCTCTCTCTCCTCCCCCCCCTCTCTCTCTCTGCTCTCTCAGCTTTCCTTTTCTTCTTCTTCTTCTATTATTATTATTATTTATTAAGCCAGTAAGTCAAGTAGTAGTAGGTAGTAGTAGTAGTAAGTTTACTCCTTGCCGAGTTGGGACGGTTAAGTTTCAGGTTAGTTTTGGTTTTCCTTTTGTTCAATAGCATACGAACCCTTCTGTGTGTTTTTCACGCAAATAATATCCTTGTAGAAGAATCAGTAATGATACTATTGTGAAACGCGCTTCGTGAGGGGGGTAACATGTTAATGCGCCAAGGCGGACTGCAGAGGCTCCAAACTAGTCGTAATCTGCAGGGTCGCTTTCGAGGAGATGTTTTACATCTGCTATTTCGTTGCATAACAGATGTCCTCTGCCCCAGAAGGGAAACCCCTACTCCGCCATAATTTGTGTCTATCTTTTGTTCATAAAAACGAGACCCGTGAGAACAAGAATGGCTATTTCAGTGAATTTCCTCGCCCAATTCTTCGACAGTAAAGCAATTTCTATTCTTTCAACTGGATTGTGATAGAAATGTCCCTGCCTTTCGTTTCAAAAAATTACGTTCTAATTAAAAATGGAATTTACAAGAGGTGACGACACTCAAAAGAAATTAAGATTCGAAAGGAGAAGCGGCAACCAGATAATCAGTATTTTAATTATTCTTGCATTTACTCTTGGACGTTTGGACGGTCTTCAATTTTTAACCAGAAGGGGTTTGAGATGGCATAACGGTCGGAAGATTGAAGGACACAGTTTACT
>CM042171.1:7654213-7657204 GCA_023376005.1 Doryteuthis pealeii | reverse complement strand
CAATTTAACCAAAACTCCACACGAGTGAGGATGTCACAATAGGTCAATTTTGCTTTATGCGGAGTTTAACAGGTCTTAATCAGTGTTTTATAGTTTCCGAGTCCACTAGTTACTGCGGAATTACGTTTTTTGTTATTCTGAAAACCGCCGCTCTTTACTGTGTCTTAAACAAGAAGCCGGGCAGGGATAAGCTGGTCTAATTCGAAGGTGGAACATTGCTATTGAGATAAATGGTGACTATGTGGAGAAGTAGGGATGTGAATCCACAGAGGACCAGCTCTTTAGATGTATGAATACATGTTCCTGTGTTGGTAATTATACCTTCCTCCTAAACAAAATGGCATTACTTTTTGACTCCCTTGTGGAGAGGAGTAGGAATGTGATAACAGGAGGACCAGCTTTCATTTTGATGTATGATACATGTTCCTGTGTTGGAATTATATACTGCCCTAAACAAAATGGCATTACTTTTTGACTGCCCCTATGAGGAGAAGTAGGAATGTGATCACACAGAGGACCAGCTTCATTTTTGATGTTATGATTCATATTCCTGTGTCGGTAATTATACCTGTCTAAATAAATGTTATTACTTTTTGACACATCCTCGAGATTTAGAAATGACAATTTTTTTTCTGAAAGTGTACGTGTAGAAACAACTCAAAATTTTATGTAAATGTTTAAAAACTTTCTGTTTCCTGTGAATAGCATTTTTTATACCAAGCAGAAAAAAAAAAAAGATAAAACAATAAATGTAAAATTTGAATTGTTTCTACACACGCTGTTACCATTTGAAATCATTTGATCAACTTATTAGATTACAAAGATGATATCAAATTTTCTGAAACAGCACGTGTAGAAACAATTCAAATTTTACGTTTAATATTTAAACACCTTTTCTCTTTCAGTGATTAGGAATTCCTATATCTCAACAGGAAAAAAAAAGAATAGACATAAAAGTTTGAGTTGTTTCTCCACGTGTTGTTAGAAATTTGGGATCTTTGAACAAAGAATTAGTCAAGTTATTAGATTATAAAATGATATCGATTTTTCTGAAACAATCCGGAGAGTAATTTTAAAGTGTTTTTTTTTTTTAATTTTTATCAAGATCCACTCTAACCAAATCCAAATTAGTCACACAGTAATGTGTTACCATTGTGGGGTGGATTTTTATTTCAGATTATTTTTCTGACTAGCAGATCTACCCTGAGTTTCCGGATTAAAAATGTAAAAAAAAAAGTCTCTTATCTATACTAGCAAAATAAAAACGCTCCCGGCAATTATAAAAATAGATTTTTGAAACATATTGCCTGAGGAGTGGGAGTTAAAATCCAATGTCAACGAGTTTGTCCCCTAAGCAAGTAAAATCATCAAGTTCACTAAGATTATAAATAAAAAATTTGAAATGTAAACTTTAAATATATATTAAAATAAAAAACAAACTATATATAATATATAATACCAGTCATGTATTTATTAAAACTTGTTTTAAAAAACAATGAGGACTGTCTAATGTTGCATGTTCAAATTTTGAGTGTATTTATTCTATGTTATGACAATTTTGGGTAATGTGACGTAAGCAGCGACGTAGTTTTTGTTACATACAAAAACCGGAAGCGAATCTCCATTATAAATTGATGTAAAAGTAAGTAAGTAAAGTCGTCGGGGTGGCCTAAAGTCGGTATCAGCCTTCAGCGAGGAAGTCTATCCCCCTTTTTTTAGTAGCACTAGACCATGGATATTGTTTTGCGTCTGAGGTGGGAGTACCACACCTACCACCAGCTCCTGACTTTACCCGCACAGATCCCTATGCTACTCATAGCGCTGAGTTGGTGAGGGCGGTTTCGAAGTAGAACCTTGTGGTTTCTAGCGAAAGTCTACCGACTGAGCTAAGAGATCATAAAACTTGTTTTTCTCTTTCTCTCTGAATCTTTTTAGATGAGGCTTGATAATTAGTATTATTTGGATTATTCGGACTTTTTTCCTCATCTTTATTGAATTCCCATAGAAAAAAACCTCCTCCTCGTAATAAGATTTATGTTAACTGGTCTCATGGGAGACAGAAAAAGTTTTTAATTTTTTTTATCATGAGTAGATGATTATATAGGGTAGCAAGAGGGTTTAATGTGTTAGGCTAAAAGTTCTCTTGGGGGTGGGAAGTGTATCCTTTTTTCCTGCACATGCTCGGAGGGTTCTACGGTGTAGGAGGGTTTGTAATTTTTTGAATTTTTGAATTTTTAAAATTTTATTTTAATCCTTCCAGCGCTTCGACAGCGCATGTAGATTTGGAAAGAAATGAAAGCTTTTCTTAAATAATAGATTGGTTGAATTGCTTTTTGTTTTTCTTTACATGTAGTAGAGATTGTTGGTTGGATTTTTATGGCATGTCAACTTTGGTGGGTTATTTTATGCCGAAGAAATTTTGCTTATTCATTCTTGATGGGTACTCAATTTTTAAAACCACACTTCCTATTTTTTTTTATTTAACCCATAGATGAGACTTTACCCAGATACTAAACCAGAGTGGACTGGGTCAGATGTGTGATGGAGTACTGGGTGTGAGGGGTTGTTCACATTTCCCAGAGCTCTAGAATTGGAACTTCACATCAGATAGCTTAATATCATACCTAGGACATTAAGGTTCTGAGTCTTCTAGCACAAAATGATGGTTGGGGGTTGCATGGGCAGATAGGGTTAGGACATCATAATAGGTGCTAGAGCTTGACACGACCATCCGATTGATCGGGTGAGTAGTGTGGTGTGGGGGGCTATCGACTCTCATCTAGCACAAGTAAGACCAAGTGGAGTGTTCCATGTTATGAACTGCTTAGCCACTGGGTTCCATCTTAAGCATCACGGGTCGCCACACCGACACGTACAGGTGGCCCATTGGTGGTTCATACGCCTCTGCGAGGTGCAGTCTGTGAATTCTAACGCTCCAGTCGACGGAGTTTGAAACTGTGTGACAAGCGCCGCAACCCTAATTAGCCTCTC
>CM042171.1:7641713-7651713 GCA_023376005.1 Doryteuthis pealeii | reverse complement strand
GTGTGTGTGTGTGAAAGAGAGAGAGAGAGAGAGAGAGAGAGAGGGGGCGGACAGACAATAGGCGGACAGAGACAGAGGGCATACAGACAATGGCTGGTGGATCCATGAAGCGGGGGTCAGAGAGAACGTTATGCAGTTTAGTGTCATACCCATACGGTGTCCCATCTGATGTAATAGTAAGTAGGCTAGTCTCGCATATCCATTACTACGGAATAGTGAGTTCGATCCTTGGTGGATGCCGTATAGTTGTCTTACCCATCTGCAAGGAAAACAGTCGGAATATTCTAAACCTCGGTTTGATTTGGTTTGCTTTCCTTGTTTAATGGGACACTAACCTCATTGGTTTTTTAATGCCAAACAATCCTTGCAGAAGAACAGTAGTATTATTAAATTAAATAAGTAAATTGAATCAGATTTATTATTAGTGAAATAGATCACTAATTAGGACTGGGCCTATTCTAATAGTGACCACCCCAAGCGGATTTAACAGGATTGAATTCAGAGTTTTACTTCTTCTAGACTGGTTGACTAACTAGGTTTAAAGTGCCCAGTCTGCCCTACTATTTATCCATAGCTGGAGTGAGAATACTTGGAGTCATACCTCTTCCAAGATTATTAGCGGAATGGGACCGGTAGCTTCGTTCAGGGTTTGAAATCGGATCGACGAGTCCATTTTCTACGACTCTTACTATTACACCAAGCACTTCCAACTAGTAGTAGATGAGGAAATGTGCGGTTCATAACTTTTCCAACGACCTTAACCGGAACGCTATTGGAGTTCAAAATTGCTTGCAACGCTACTACAGTCCAGCACGCTAGCTACTACGCCACGGAGAATCCTGCTAAGACAACGCTTTGCAGTTGAATATGAGAATTCTTGGAATATTCCAGTTCTTACCTCAGAATTCTTTTACCATTACCGTTCGTTTTATCTCACTTGCACATTTAGCAACACATTGCCTGCAGGCATCCATCGTCAGTCCCCTTATTATTGCAACACGAATAAAATATATAGATTGCAACAATTCAATTTGCTCACCATGCAGTATATATGGCTTTATATTGTGCCCACTCACGCTACCGCTACTCTTACTTTGTGTTGGTTTTTGTTTTGTAAGCCAAGGTAATCACTAATCCTTGTTATATACAATGGGGTTCATTTTTCCAATACCCCTCCAGGGGAACCTGTTAATTCTTTCTCGTATTGTGTGCGTAATTAATTCTTATTTCTCCCGCCAATATATTGTTATAAGATTTCGGGGCTTTATTTCCCTGGTTTTGTGGAACTCTTAGTATACAAGCGAATATGGTGAGAACACAATGCGAAAAAATACAGCTACAATGGTCGGAAAGAATTTAAAAAAACAAAAAAAAACAAAAAAAAAAAACAAACAAAAAATCAAGTAGGCGATGTACAGCAGAAACTATTATAGATCCGGATTACGCAGATATCTAGCACTTCAAGCAAATATCACGCATAATCTACAGAAAGCAGAAAGAAGCCGACGCGAGTTCCTACAGATTCGGATTACGCTGATGATCTAGCTCTTCTAGCAAATATACACGCACAAGCCGAATCAGAGACGCATAATCTACAGAAATCAGAAAAAGCCGCGTCGTCCATGTTGATTCAGAGACGATTCGGATTACGCAGATGATTTCAGCAAATATACATGCACAAGCCGAATCCTAGAGAAAGCAGAAAGAAGATGTCAGATAAACTCCTTCAGATTCGGATTACGCAGATGATCTAGCACTTCAAATATATGCACAAGCCGAATCAGAGCATAATTAGAGAAAGCAGAATCGTCCATGTGGAATTACGCAGATGATCTAGCACTGCATGCATTCCAGAGATAAATGTTGATTCAGATAAAATAGAGTTCCTACAGATTCGGATTACGCAGATGATCTAGCACTTCAAGCAAATATACATGCACAAGCCGAATCAGAGTCGCATAATCTAGAGAAAGCAGAAGAACGTTCGCCATGTTGATTCAGATAAAATCCTTCAGACTCGGATTACGCAGATGATCTAGCACTTCGCGCAAATATACGTGCACAAGCCGAATCACAGATGCATTATCAAAAGAAGGCAGAAAGAGGCAGTGTACTCCATATTAATTCAGATTAAACACAGTTCCCACAGATTACGCAGATGATCTGAGACTTCTAGCAAATATACATGCACAGGTCGAATCATCGAGGCTTAGGTTAGAGAAAGCAGAAAGAGGCATTGGTCTCCATGTGAATTCAGATAAAATAGAGTTCATACAGATTCGGATTACGCAGATGATCTAGCACTTCTATCCGAATCACTGATGCATAGTGTAGACAAAGCAGCTCGAAGCATTGACCTCAACGGTAACTGAGATAAAACAGAGTTCCTAGATATGCAGATTACGCACATGATCTAACACTTCTAGCAAATATACATGTACACGCTGAATCACCGATGCATCGTCTAAGAAAGCAGAAACAAGCAATATCCCCCATGTTAATTCAAATAAAACAGAGTTCATAAGACTCAGACTACGCTGATGATCTGCCACTTCAAGCAAATATACATTCAAAAGCCGAATTGCCGATACATAGTCTAGAGAAAGCAGAAAGAGGCAGTGTCCTCCATGTTAATTTAAATAAAACATAGTTCCTACAGATTCGGATTACACAGATAATCTAGCACTTCTAGCAAATATACATTCAAAATCCAAATCAGTGAGGCATAATCTAGAGAAAGTAGAAAGAGGCAGAGTCCTCAGTGTTAATTCAGATAAAATAGAGTTCCTACATAGGCAGATTACGCAGATGATCTTGCACTTCTATCAAATATACATGAACAAGCCAAATTACTGATGCCTATTCTAGAGAAAGCAGAAAGATTCGGTGACCTTCAGGAGGAGGCATAGGTTTCCATGTTAACTTCGATATAACTGGGGTTCTGGGGTTTTAAACAAGAAGGATACATCTTCTATTAGAATATGTTTAACACTATAAGGTGTTTGACATGCTATACGCTCTAACTCGTTGTCTTCTTTAAATAATAATACCAGTCTGCCCTACTATTTACCCTTAGCTGGAGCGGGAAGAATCATCCGTCCTGTCCGTCTCATCACTACCTCCCCATTAAAGATTAATACCATTAATTATTTTTCTACAAAAGATAAATCTACATGACTACAGAAAAAAGTTTTATTAATTAGATTTTTATTTTATCTCATTGAAATGTTATTCTGTAAAGATTTTTCTATAGATTGATTTTAACGGCATGCAAAAATGTCTAGGGTTATTTATGTATAGACGTTAGATGCGACTCCCTGACCTTGGTTGTCAATCGATCTAGACAAGGAAGAGTTTGTTATGATCCCAGGGAAAGGCTAGGGGAGTAAACCCCGAAATGTCTTGTGACAAGAGTGTTGGAATATTTTGGATATATATATATATTTATCCAACCCCTCGACAGGAGCAGGATGCGACACAAGATTAATGTCTTAAGCGGAGTTTAACAGGTTTGAATTCAGAGTTTTCCTTCTCCTGGACTGGTTACTAGCCAAGGTTAAATAGTCCAGTCTGCCCTGCTATTTACCCATAGCTGGAGGGAGAGTAAAATTCATACCTTTCCCAAGGGTATTAGCGCTATGTGAAATGCCAACAGCTTTGTCCAGGAATTGAACTCACACTGACGAGTCTATTTCCTACGACTCTAACCATTAGACCACGAACTTCCATATTTTGGATATATAAGGTGTGCTATAATACACCACTTAAATTTATATAGACGAGGTCACGTGGTTTAAAAACCAGCCAATCAACAGCCCTAATGCGTGGCTGGTTGACTACTTAATCGCTGATACTGAGAGACGTCCATTTGCAATCATTGACGAAGGACTTGCAATAGTGAAGAGCACCAAGGAATAATCAAAGGATTCTTTACCGAGGATTTCCGCTTCGTATTTCTGGCCTTGTGCCACACAAAAAAATGTATTAAAAAAAATTATTTTCATAGTAACTTGCAATTTAATGCCAATAAAGTTTTGAAATAAATCAATTCTTAATGGATAATACAATTTTAAAAAAAATACATTTTTCTATTTAACCCATAGATGGGACCCTAACAGGTACTACCACTCCGGCTCTGAGTGGACCAGGGAGCAATGGTGATGAAGGGGTGCTCCACATTCCCAAACCTCCAAAACTGGAACCTCACCATCAGATAGAGTTTAACGTCATTCCCAGGACATGTAGACCCGCAGCCACTGCCTTCTAGCACCCATATGATAAAAAGGGGTCAGGGCTTGCCATAAGGGCAATAGGGTTGGGAAAGTTTAATGCTTAGTAAATAAACACGTTCCAATCGCATCTAGTAATCATGAAGACTACGATAAATTTAATTCAAACATTTTTAAAAACAAACACTAAATATCGCATAAAAACAATTTTAACTCACAAAATTCTGACGAGCAGCATTTTTTAAACTACTGTCTAAAGAAACTTATTTGAAATAATTTCAAGTTTACTTCAAAATTATTTGAAATAATCATAATACAAATGAAATGTGTGTGTGTGTGTGTGAGAGAGGAGAGAGAGAGAGAGAGAGAGAGAGAGAGAGAGAGAGAGAGAGAGAGAGAGAGGGTGGACAGACAAACTGGCGACTCACAAAAAACTAACAAAACAAACAAAAAAGGGTTCAAATGTTTAGATAAATAAAAAATTGTTTAAAAATATATTTTTTTAAAATGCCACCTCATGTCGATAAATGCGAGGCGATTAACTTAACACTTTTCAATTAAAATTTGGTATTATTTTTAAAATTCCAACATTTTATCTTGCTTGAAGCCTAAAGGATGACCCAGAAAATCGTAACGGCTTGACTGCATGGATTGTCACCAATTCCCCTCAGATTTTGCTGAGTTTAAAAATCGTGGTTTAAAAATCAGTCAATCAACAGCCCTAATACGTGGCTGGTTGACTACTTAATCACTGATACTGATAGACGTCCATTTGCAATCATTGACGAATGACTTGCAATAGTGAAGAGCACCAAGGAACAACCAAAGGATTCTTTACGGAGGATTTCCGTTGGACAAACGCTCTTGCTTGAAGTCTAAAGGATGGCCCATAAAATCGTAACTGCTTGACTGGTGGATTGTCACCAATTCCCCTCAGATTTTGCTGAAAGATTGTGTCTTGTAAATGAAAGAGACAATCGGTAACGTGAGGTGTCTCGAAGATCATATAGCTCCAGGACGTGAAGGTGATTGGGTGTTTTTCATTGTCGTATTGACGGTGTTAAGAAAAAGAAAGCTAAAATACAAGTTCGATCACTGCACGGGGAAAATCGATCTATCGGTTTACAGAATGGCGGAATGATAATCAGAAAAACAGCGGGATCGATAAATTGAAATGAAACATATCGAGAAAGATCAATAAATCGATAAATGAAATTGAGATTGATAGTGTTATCAATAAAACGTTCAATAGACTGTTTGGTTGATCTTAACGGTATGTCAACCTGTCTAGGGTTATGGAATACAGCGGGAGCTGTAGAATACAGCAATTGCACATCTGCAGAGGGGTGAAATACCCCCAATTGAGCTACTTGTTAGCCATGGATAGCGACCCGTGATCCTTAAGGAAGGAGGAGTCCATAAGATACAACACTCTACTTCAGCCCATATTAGATGGAAATTCGGAGAAGCCCCCTTCAATCACTCGGCTGGTCACATCAATACAACATCTCTACAGAGGAGTAAACCTCCTACCCTCATTGGGGCCACCTGTTGGCCGTGAGTGGCGGCTAGTGTTGCTTCAGGACGTAATCCTGCAATGAACACACACACACACACACACACACACACACACACACACACACACACACATAATATATATATAAATATATATATTATATATATTATAAAAAAGAAGGTCCGCAAAATGTATTATGTTTAGAAAAAAAATTATTCTTTTTATTTTACATATGCAACACGTGTTTCAGATCTTCTGGCTGTTCTTCAGGCTTTGATCAATAATATGAAAATGAATTCTTACATGCGTATATATATATATATATATATATATATATATATATATTATATATATGAGTATTTAACTTCCCACTTCCTGTTTGGTGGGAGTGGAGTATAAAGGGATTTCATTTTTAACATTAGTCTTTTAAACAGGTGTTTTTGTTTTCTGGGTGGCTTGGTAATAAATTCATTAACTGAGCTTTTATGACTCTTTTATTAGAGTTTTTCTGATATAGTTCATCAGATGTTCATTAAGATATGTCAGGTGTGTGTGTTTGTAATTTGTTTTGTTCTAGAGAATTTTGTGTTTTTCTACTTAAATTTCTACTTTTTGAGTGTGTGTATGTGTGTGTTTATATATATGTGTCTATGTTTACTTTTTTTTTGTGTGTGTGTATATATATATATACATATATGTATATATATATACATGTGTGTGTGAGTATACACACACACACACACATTTATATATATATCTTATTATAATTGTGGGTTTGTCTATCTGTAACCGAAACTTTATTACTACTCAAGTCACAATTCCCTTTGTTATTTACATAATATTCTCCATGATTTTATTTTTATTTAAACCTCAATTATTAATAAAATTGTTTTACATCATTAAGACTGTTGACCATATCTACATACTAATAAAATGCAATGGTATTTATGTATACAACAAAATAGCGGTTTACAGTATGAATGGGAAGGCTAATTTGCATATTGATCTTAAAAATTTGATTTTAATAAATCTATGCTTAGTATTATTGATTTCTAATTGTTTGGTTTTATATTAATGAATATGAGCAAAAATCTCGGGGATAAATCTTAAAATAAATCCATTAACAAGAAGAAATGACTGTAATATAATTCTTTACTTCCTATTTTAACTAAATAGTTGAATTAGGAAAATTTATCAATGAAAGACGGGAGTAATGGAAAATGATGGAAGAGTTAGTTTCAAAGTTGTTCTATTTTTCGATTATACCCCCTCTGTTCCAAATCTTTTTATCTGCATTCTTATTCAATTTCATTAGCCTTTCTAATTTAATATTATTTTATCATATTAAAACTTAAATACTTGCACCCGGAGGGTGCATATATTTGCTAGTATATATATATATATATATAATATATATATTATATATATAACATCAAAATAAAGCAAAAACATTTGCTATCTTGAACACAAACCCTAAAATATAGCCTTTGTTATTTATTAGTGTGTATGTGCATGTGAGCCTGTGTGCACCCGTGTGTGAGGGTGAAGCCTCTGTTCGATTTTATCAAAGCAATTTTCCAAATTCATAGTCCATGACTGAGCAGGCGTGCCCAGATGAACCTATTGCCCCCACCCAAATCCTTTGCCCCCCCCACCCCACACATACTGTCTATCACCCAGAATTTCTCTATCGCAAACAAATAACTAATCACACTCTATAGTTTCACCCCACCCTTACACACACACCCCTAACCTAATTTTGTACCTGACAAATCAATCTTAGACCAATTTCAGTAGGAAACAGATTTTGGCATTATCTGTCGATGTTATCGCAACAGTTAGACACACCACACACATGTATATATATATATAATATATATATATATATATATATATATATATATATATATAGAGAGAGAGAGAGAGAGAGATGCTAAACATATTGTAGATGAATTTATAGATACATTATGAGTAATATATATATATATATATATATATATATATATATATATATATATATATATATCAATGAATGAACAAATAAAAGGTTTGGCTTTTATTTATTTACATGGGAACAATATATATAAATATATATATTATATATTATATATATATAGAGAGAGAGATAGAGAGAGAGAGATGCTAAACATATTGTAAGATGAATTTATAGATACATTATGAGTAATATATATATATATATATATATATATATATATATATATATATATAAATATATATATATATATATATATATGAATGAACAAATAAGAGGTTTAGCTTTTATTTATTTACATATGAACAAATATATATATATATATATATATATATATATATATATATATATATATATACCTCTGTGCGTATGTATGAGTGCATGGGACTGTGAATCTGTGTGTATTCTCCGTCGAAAACACACACACAGATATATATATATATATATATATTATATATATATATATATATATATATATATATATAGAGAGAGAGAGAGAGAAGAGAGAGAGAGATGGAGGGATAGAAATGATAAACTATTGTGAGATAAATTTATAGATACATTATGAGTAATATATATATATATATATATATATATATATATATATATATATATATATATAAAAGGAAGTGAATCCGACGGTATGTAGTATGATAAAAAATTGAAAAAACACAGGTTTAAATGAGTTAAGTGGTGAGATTATTGGCCGACGCTGCAGTGTTTCGATCTATTAATTAGATCATCTTCAGGGTTTTTGTTGGTATGTGAAAGGTGATAAAAAATGTTTTGTTATCTCAGAATAAGGAGAAAGGCGAGTAATAGTCCTTGTTTATCGGTCTGTTTAAAATTTGAAGTCTGAGAAAAAAGAACGTTTAAAAAATGAACGGTTTGAAATATGACGTCAAATATTCTTTTTTGCGGTGTGAGTAAACATATATATATATATATATATATATATATATATATATATATATAGATAGATAGATAGATAGATAGATAGATAGATAGATGAATGAACAAATATATATATATATATATATATGAATGAATGAACAAATAAAAGGTTTAGCTTTTATTTATTTACATGGGAACAATATTTACAACCAAAGGTTTCCTGCTAACACATTCGTCAGGTAAACGAAATATTTTTTTTTAATGACAGAAATGGTGTAAATAGTTAAATGTGTGCGTTTTTAAACTGTATTCTCGTGTTGCATGTTAACGTGTTTACGTGATGTCGAATGCGCTTTTTTTTGTACGTGTGCGTATTTTTGCGTGTGCGTATGCTGTCATGCGCGTGCGCATGAAAATGCGTGAAGACTGTGATGTTATAATCGTATTCACGGGCGTGTGTGCGTATGAATATGCGTATTTGTGTTTGGTATTCTTGGTTACGTATGTTTTGTGCGATTAATTTAATGTATTTATATTATGCTGTTAATAATAATGACCATGTTATGTATTGTGTTAGTGATGCAATTATATTTGTATGATATTATTGTATATATATATATATATATATATATATATATATATATATGTATATATATATATATATATATATAAATAAGGTGTTTCAGGAAAATATCGAGATTGAAGCTGTATTTACCAAGATATAAATGAACACTGAATTGAGCGTTGTCTTTTTTTCAGAATACAAGGTGTGTCAAAGCGTACAAAAATCTCGCTAATTTTTTGACACGCCTTATATATATATATATATATATATATATATATATATATATATATATATATATATATATATATATATATATATATATATATATATATCTGACACATTAGCCATCATCATGTCAATATTAAGGAGTGATCACATGAACGTATCAAACATATTGTTTTCCAGTGAGATGAACCGACAATGTCCTATTTGTAGGTAATTGATTTTAACCGCGTCTCTTTAACTATTATGTCGACTTGTCAACACATGCACCGAGGAAGGGACTTTCCTGTCCTTCTATTTTTCTGTATCTCCCAGATATATATATATATATATATATATATATATATATATATATATATATATATAAAATGAATAGAATACATGTGTACATGAACAAATTCCTGGCCGAAACATGTGTTCGTAACTTAAATTAAATCAATTTTATCCATTCATTATTTTGCAATCCTTTCAACGGATTCATTTCCATTTTCAACTTACACACACACACACACACACACACACACACACACACTCAAACACAAAACACACACACGCACACACACACACAACACACACACACA
>CM042171.1:7629213-7634213 GCA_023376005.1 Doryteuthis pealeii | reverse complement strand
AGACGAAAGAACTGTAATTTTATTAAATACTTCATAATCTAACTAAATAGATAAATTAGGAAAAATGAAAGACGGGAGTGAAAGAAAATGATGGAAGAGTTAAATCTAAAGCTGTTCTATTTTTCGATTATACCCCCTCAGTTTATCATTTTCTAAATAGTTTATAATTTGATACAATATTTTATTACATCAAAACCTAAATACTTGCACCCGAAGGGTGTATATATTTGCTAGTATTGTTAAATAATGTAGCCATTTTCTGTCTGCAAGTCTTATGCTTTGTTTTTTCATATTGCCGGATTATTGTTTTAATATCTGGCGAGAATCGGCTGATGTATTCGCCATATATCATAGACCGAGTACTTTCTGCCCTATCGTGGGCCATCTTCAAGGTATTGTTTAACCGTACAACAATGGGATATTCCATTTACTATTTATATAGGTTGTGTTTATTATTGTTGTTGTTGTTATTATTAGTTTTATTATTTTCATTATTATTATTATTTTTGCTATTATAATTTTATAGTAATTATAGGCATTTTAGAATGTTGGTGCTATTATCAAAGTTTATTTTGTTTAGTTTTGGATTTGTGTGTCTAATATGAGGTGCTTCTAAGATTTTTAATCGTTGTTTACATGATTGTGTTTCTATAATGGTAGTGTTATCGTTAAGTATTTTCCGGAATTTATTGTTGGGACATGAGTGTGATTTTAGGTGTTGGGCTATTGAGCTATTGTCTGTAAGGTGCATTGTAAGTCTTCTAGAAAGGGTAGTTGTGGTTACACCAATGTATATACTTTTGTTAGAGATACATTCTCCTAATGGACATTTAAATAGATATACCACATTGGTTTTTTGTAACGGTGCAATTGAGGGGGAGGAATTATTTTTAAGGATTAGGTTTGATTTTTTAAATTTTTTATAGTATACTATAAGTTTGATTTTTTTACTAGGGTCATTAGGGAATATAGTATATATATATATATATATATATATATATATATATATATATATATATGAGGAAAACGGGGTTGGAATGAATCCGACGGAATGAGGTAAAATAAGGAATGAAAGAACAAAACTCAGACAAAAATGTGTAGTATATTTCGCTGGAATGTTGAATACAGCTTCTTCTGCTTTTATTGAATCCTATTGTATCTTTATCACTTGTATGATCCTAATGATCCAATAAAAGCAGAAGAAGCTAAATTCAACGTTCCAGTGAAATATACTACACATTTTTGTCTGAGTTTTGTTCTTTCATTCCTTATTTTACCATATATATATATATATATATATATATATATATATATATATAAGGACACTTACAAATTTGGAAAATAAATTTGTTTTGACTTTATAGCATTTCTATTTTTCTTGATTTCTAAAGTCATATTATGTAAAATATATATACAAATCGTTATATGTACGTTTGGGTTCTCAATTTTGGTTGAATCCTATCAAAGTAACACTTGATATCATCCACTATATATATATATATATATATATATATATATATAATATATATATATATATGTAGAGAGAGAGAGATACATAATTAATACATATAATTCTTGTACTTTTCGTACTTTTCCCAAGATATTAACACCATGTCAACTGTAGCTTCGTTCAGGATTTGAACCAAGTTCGACGAGTCCATTTGCTACGACCCTAACCATTACACCACACAGCTCTAAAGAAAGAAAGAGGAAGGAAAGTGTGGTTTGGTTTGGTTTGGTTTGGTTTGTTTTGTTTTACGGCATATCAACCTAAGTGGGTCATTTAATGCCGATAAAGTTTTGAAATAAATTAATTCTTAATAGATACAGTATAATTTAAATAAATACATTTTTCTATTTAAGCCATAGATGGGACCCTAACAGGTACTACCAATCCGGGTCAGAGTGGACCAGGGAGCAATGGTGATGAAGGGGTGCTCCACATTCCCCAAACCTCCAAAACTGGAACCTCACCATCAGGTAGAGTTTAACGTAATTCCCAGGACATGTAGACCCTCAGTCACCGCCTTCTAGCACCCATATGATAAAAAAAGGGGTTGGGGCTTGCCATGAGGGAAATAGGGTTGGGCAATCATATAGGTGCTAGGGATTGACATGACCAGCCGATTGATCGGAGAGGGCTTCTCCGACCACCTGTCTAGCCTAAGTAAGGGTCTAAGTGAAGTGTTGCAGGTCATGGAGTGCTCCTCCACCAAGATTCCGTCCATAAGCATCACAGGTCGCCACCCACTGCCAACAGATAGCCCTATTTGGGGGAGTCTTACCCCTCTGCAGAGGTGCAGTCGGTGCATTCAGCCGACAGGGCGGGAGGAAAAGAAAGAAAGAAAGAAGAAAGACAGAGGGAAGGAAAGAAGTAAGGTAGAAGAACGGAAAAGAAAGAAAAGAAAGAAAGAAGGAAAAAAAGAATGGAAGAATACAGAATGGAGAAAGACAGAATAAATAAAAGGAGAAGGGAAGAAAGAAAATAAAACGAATAAACATAATAAGCCAAATAAAAAAATAAAAAAATTCAATTATAATTTTCGTGAAATGACGAGCATAAATTCCATGAGATGAATTTATATATCCAAAATTTCTTTACATTCTTTATTTTATTTTATTTCATTTCATTTTTTTTGTTGTTTTATCATTTTTTAATGGAAAGAAAGAAAATGTCTTTAAATTGGGAAAATAATTAAAACTCTAAAGTATGGGAATTTAAAATTCCGTTTTCGTATTCTCTTTGAAAAACTTTAAGTGCTGTCTACAAAATGAAAACAAATATTGCATTGTTTAGTGTCCTATTGAACAATCGGTTTTCTTCCCTCCAAAAAAACATCCAATTAATTAGAGTCCTTCGGTTCATCTAATTATTTGAATCATTATCATCCTATAAACCGTTTCTTTTTCTTCTACTTTATTCTTATTGTCTTTCTTGTTGTTACCTCGTACGCAAGTAGTCTGTTATTTAATATAATTATTGGGTGGATTCTTTCAAATAATTTTTGGTCCGATTCTTATTCAATAAATAAAGTGAATCCTATATATACAGGGTGACCCCCCACCCCCCAAAAAAAAATCAGGCCTGACATTAAAAAAGTCTGTTCGAGGACAAATTTGCTCCCTTCTACATAGCTCTTGTAATAGTTGCCATCATAGGAAACGGATCTACCGAGATGAGTTCAAATCCTGAACAAGGCTGGTTGTGTTTCACATAGTGCTAATTTCCTTGGAAAAAGGTATGAATTTAACTATTCTCCCTCCAGCTATGGGTAGATAGTAAGGTAGACTGAGCTCTTTAATCTTGGTTAGGTAACTGGTCTATGAGAATGAAAACTTTAAATTCAGACCTGTCAAACTCTGTTTAAGAAATTGACCATGTGTCACATCCTGCTCATGTTGGTAAATATATATAAGGAAGCAATGATTTGTCCAATTGATTTCTTGCACTGCAAAGTCGACGACAAACTTTCTCGTCCCGCAACAGTCTTCTAGCAGTCCTCTGTACATGCCAATCGGCCGCCTCAAAGCATCTCACCCCCTTCTCATTCGAGTCTCGTTTTATGCACAGTAGGATGCGGCTCAAGGTCAATTTTTAAAGCGGAATTTAACAGGTTTGAATTCAGAGTTTTTTTTAAAGCATTTGTTAATAGGTATATTTGTGTAAAGGGATTCTATGTCAAGGCGGTGCAGGATTTGAACTATGTTTTACCGTGTCCATTTCCCATGACAAGTGCATCCTTAGTTATATACATTATGTAACAAACATGAGAACCTTACTAGTATAAAGATCATAAGTGTTTAAATTTCAAGTGATAATAATAACTGTTCTCAAACAAAGAAGTGTGTACACATTTTCTAGCAACACTATAGATATATCTAAATATATATATGTTGGAAGCGCGTGGTGTAATGGTTAAAGTCATGGGAAATGGACTCGTCGCCCCGAGTTCAAATCCTGGATGTGGTAATTGCATTTCACTTAGCGCTAATACTCTTGGGAAAGGTATGAATCCTACTCTCCCTACAGCTATGGATAAATAGTAGAACAGACTGGATCTTTAACCTTGGTTAGGCAACCGGTCTAGGAGAAGGAAATCTCTGAATTCAAACCTGTTGAACTCCGCTTAAGAAATTGACCTTGTATTACATCCTGCTCGTGCGGAGGGGTTGGTAAATATATATATATATATCTGTGTGTGTGTGTGTGGATGGTATCAAGTGTTTCCTTCATAGGATTCAACCAAAATTGAGAACACAAATGTCAATATAAAGATTTGCATATATATTTTTACATATGTATGTTTGAGTTCTTAATTTTGGTTGAATCCTATCAATGGAAATTTGAATCCTTACAGATTTTCCTATGGTCACGTCTTCTTTGCTTAGAAATCACAAGTATTTAAATTGTAGTGCCAAGACAGCCATATTTTTCGTTGCCACTCATCCTGCAAGCGAGACTGGTTCGCGCCCGCTTTTCCGCACGAGGCAACCCCCCTCTCTCTCTCTCGCTAATACATAAAGAGTTGCCGCTTTTTCAACTAAATTGTTAAGATACTTTTGACCATTTTTAGGCCGCAGATGGGAGAACTTTGCAGTGGAGTTCCCTTGTGTCATTAAGTTTGATCCGTGTTGTGTATAATCCTACGATCCTTGTGTTTTTCAGTGTTAAACAGAATCCTTGTTTATTGGTCCGTATATCTTGAATCCTATGATCCTTGTGTTCCTCGGTGTTAAGTACGGGCAACTGAAGGATCATAGAATTCAAGATATACGGACAAATAAACAGTTAACTAACCACGTATTCGAGCGTGTTGATTGGCCGATGGAATCCACAGAGCCCCGAAGAGTATATAAATTTAAATTGTGACCCACAGCACACCTTATATACAAAAATATTCCAACTTAAATTAATAGGGAAAGAACTGTTCATGTCCCAGAAGACCCAGCACTTTTTATCATACGAGGTATGTCAAAAAGGTTCGAGGACTGGGACCACA
>CM042171.1:7621713-7624213 GCA_023376005.1 Doryteuthis pealeii | reverse complement strand
GAGTACACCTTCATTGCCATTACTCCCAGGTCAACTCTAACTAAGAGTTATAGCAATTGTTACAGCTCCGTCTATTGGTCAAATAGATATGTTTAGTTTGTTTTGGTTTCTTTATTTAATGGCATATCAACCTTCATGGGTTATTTAATGTGAAAGCCATACTTATAGAAGAATGGAAGTGCGTGGTGAAATGGTTAAAGTCGTGCGAAATGAACTTGTTACCCCGAGTTCAAATCCTGGACGCAGAAATTGCATTTTTATTTAGCGCTAATACTCTTCGGAAAGGTATAAATCCTACTCTTCCTCCAGCGATGGATAAATAGTAGGGAAGACTGGGCTCTTTAACCATGTTTGGGCAACCAGTCAAAGAGAAGGAAAACATGTTAAACTTCGCTTAATGAATTGACCTTGTGTCACATTTTCACTTAGAGCTAATACTCTTGGGAAAGGTATGAATCCTACTCTTCCTCCAGCTATGGATAAACAGTAGGGAAGACTGGGCTCTTTAACCATGTTTAGGCAACAGGTCTAACAGAAGGAAAACTCTGAATTCAAACATGTTAAACTTCGCTTAATGAATTGACCTTGTGTCACATTTTCACTTAGAGCTAATACTCTTTGGAAAGGTATGACTCATACTCTTCTTCCGGGTATGGATATATAGTAGGGCAGACTGGGCTCTTTAAGCATGGTTAGGCAACCGGTCTATAAGAAGGAAAACTCTGAATTCAAACCTGTTAAACTACGCTTAATGAATTGACCCTGTGTCATATCCTTCTCGTGCTGAAGGGTTGGTAAATATATACTTATAGAAGAAGTGGTACTATTTAACACATAGATGAGGGATAAACGGGTTAATATTTTTAGTAGACGGAAAGTCAACGTAATAGTACAAATGGATTTCAAATTCAACAGGCTGATCCCTGCGTAACTTAGGGGATCGGGTATATTGGTAAATACGAGTGTAATGATTAAAGATCCAGTTTAGCAGGTCATTGCCTGGGAGGTTTATACTCACTCAGAATCTCATTCGTCTTTTATCACTTCTATCCTTCTGCCCTCCCCTCGTTCTTTCTTTCTTTCTTTCTTTCAACATTTTTCATCCTTTTATTCAATTCTTTCTTCAATCCCTCACTTTCTTTCTTTCTTTCATTCTTTCTTTCTTTCATCATTTTTTCATACGAGTTTTTCTTCCTTTCTTTCTTTTATTCAATTATTTCTTTTAATCCCTCACTTTCTTTCTTTCTTTCTTTCTTTCTTTCTTTCTTTCTTTCTTTCTTTCATCATTTTTTCATCCTTGTTTTTCTTCCTTTCTTTCTTTTATTCAGTTCTTTCTTCAATCCCTCACTTTCTTTCTTTCTTTCTTTCTTTCTTTCATCATTTTTCATACGAGTTTTTCTTCCTTTCCTTCTTTTATTCAGTTCTTTCTTCAATCCCTCACTTTCTTTCTTTCTTTCTTTCTTTCTTTCTTTCTTTCTTTCTCTCATCATTTTTTCATACGAGTTGTTCTTCCTTTCTTTCTTTTATTCAGTTCTTTCTTCAATCCCTCACTTTCTTTCTTTCTTTCTTTCTTTCTTTCTTTCTTTCTTTCTTTCTCTCATCATTTTTTCATACGAGTTGTTCTTCCTTTCTTTCTTTTATTCAGTTCTTTCTTCAATCCCTCACTTTCTTTCTTTCTTTCTTTCTTTCTTTCTTTCTTCTTTCTTTCATCATTTTTTCATACGAGTTGTTCTTCCTTTCTTTCTTTTATTCAGTTCTTTCTTCAATCCCTTTCTTTCTTTTCTTTCTTTCTTTCTTTCTTTCTTTCTTTCTCTCATCATTTTTTCATACGAGTTGTTCTTCCTTTCTTTCTTTTTTTCAGTTCTTTCTTCAATCCCTCACTTTCTTTCTTTCTTTCTTTCTTTCTTTCTTTCTTTCTCTCTCATCATTTTTTCATACGAGTTGTTCTTCCTTTCTTTCTTTTATTCAATTATTTCTTTTAATCCCTGAATTTCTTTCTTTCTTTCTTTCTTTCTTTCTTTCTTTTTTATACGAGTTTTTCTTTGAATTCGATTACTACAATGTCACACTCCTGCATATCAACAGAAAAATGGGTCTGTTTAGAATTATTCTTATTCTATATCAATGCCATTCCTTGATCTATATGCATAGAATAAAGGAACCGGGTGGTATAATGGTTAAAGTCATGGGAAAATGGACTCGTCGCCCCGAGTCTTGCACGTGTTAATTTCATTTCACTTAGCGCTAATACCCTTGGGAAAGGTATGAATTCGGCTCTCTCTCCTGCTATGAGTAAATAGCAGGGCAGAATGGGTTCTTTAACCATGGCTAGGTAACCAGTAAAGGAGAAGGAAAACTCTGAATTCTAACCTGTCGAACTCTGCTTAAGAAATTGACCTTGTGTCGTATCCTGCTCGTGCGGAGGAGTTGGTAAATATATATATGCATAAAATAACCCTGAACGTATTGACATGCCGTTAAAGTTAATCTATCAATCAAA
>CM042171.1:7614213-7616713 GCA_023376005.1 Doryteuthis pealeii | reverse complement strand
TCCAAACTTTCCAACCCCTTTTTTATTCCTTTTGAGACTGTTCCAAGTGCACCAACCACAATTGGTATCACTTTCACTTTCATGTTCCATAACTTTTTCAGTTCTCTGGCAAGGTCCAGATATTTGTCTATTTTTTCATTTTCCTTTAGCTTCACCCTGTGATCTGCTGGCACTGCAAAATCCACCAGTTGACAAGTTCTTTCTTTTTTGTTTATCAACACTAGGTCTGGTCTTCTTGCTGGGATAAGGTGATCCGTTTTTATTTCAAAGTCCCAGAGAATTTTATGTGTTTCTTTCTCAAGAACAGATTCTGGTTTATGCATATACCATTTTGTTGTATGGTCAAAATTTAATTTTTTGCATAATTCCCAGTGGATCACCTTCCCTACCCAGTCGTGTCTAGTTTTGTATTCTCGTTGTGCTAGTTTGCTACATTCGCCGAGTATATGGTTTACAGTCTCATCTCTATTCCCGCAAAGTCTACATTTACTATTTTGTTGGGTCCTATCAATTTTCGCTTTGATGTAGTTTGTCCTTATGGCATTATTTTGTGCAGCAATTATTAATGATTCTGTTTCTCTTTTGAGGTTTCCCTTTCTTAACCATGTCCAAGTCTTTTCATGTGCATCCTCTTCTATTTGTCGTTTGAAGCGTCCATATAATTGTTTTTCTTCCCATTTTTGTTTTTTAGTCTTTGTTGTTTTACTGTTTGTCCATCTGTCACTTCTGCTAATATTGGCCGCCATAAGTAATTTGTCTTTGCTCTTTCTCGTGTAATCCTCAAGTTGTTGGATTGTAGTTTCTACACAGTCCTCTATGTTGGCAAGACCTCTTTCCCCTTCCTTTCTTGACACTTGGCAAGACCTCTTCCCCATTCCTTTCTTGACACATCTAATCTAATCTAATCTAATTATTATTATTATTATTATTATTATTATTATTATTATTATTATTATTATTATTATTATTATTATTATTATTATTATTATTATTATTTTCTCTGTTGTTATTCCTATTGGTCTATTCTTGCGTATACTGATGATAGATATAGTTTTCGGCATGTGAACAGGGTAACCCCGTGGATTGAATAAAGGGTTAGGTTCAAAGACACCCGATTACGACAAGAAGGTTCCCGAGTTCGAGAAGGCCCCCGAGTCCGACAAGAAACACATGAAGAAGGCCGGAGGGCACATCGGCCGAAACGTTGTACAGATACCAATAAAGATGAGGCCAATAGTCCGAATAATACAAATAATAATAAATAAATTGTTTATTGACATTTCCTGCAAAACTCGAAGCGTAAAATCTAATGTCATCAGTTATTTTCCGATATTTTTATTTCTAAAATAATTAACTCGACAAGACAATTGGATTCAGCCTTTTCACTGATTACAATCAAACTAATAATAACATTTTCTTTTTTTTTTCTTGGATAACCACACCTCAAAGAGAATTTAAAAAGTGTATTTAATTTGAAATTTCAACAACTCGCAAACAAAATACTGGATAAGTGCTTCTGCTTTAAGGACAATGGATGGCCCATAAAAACGTAACAGAGTTTGTGTCATGGATATCCGCGCTAATTGCCGGCGTATGTGATGATGATGTGATGATGATGATGTTTTAATCAAGTTAAACTTCGTAAATAACTAAGGATGTAATTGCAGATGTCTTGTTTGGACTTGTGTGACTGTCAGTCGCTATTCCAGGCAGATAAATGATTTAGAGACTAAAGCACTTACACACACACACACACACACACACACACACACACACACACATATAATATATATATATATATATAATATATATTATATATATCCTATCCTCCTTCCAACATGTGACCGTCTGTCTATTGTCTCACGCCACGCTAGTCAGGAGATCTCGGGTCCCAGACGAGCGTAGGCCGGATCAACCTGACCATGAAATTAATTTTAACAAAACTCCCGACATCATACTATCTAGCTTGCATTTTTGTTTTCGTTTATCCCTTGCTTTGGATTGGTTTGTTTAACGGAATGGTATACCGACTTGGGTTATTTAATGCCGAAATGTAATTCATTTATTATCAGTAAATCCGACTTGGAACCATAGGCTTCCGGGTTCGATGAGCCTCACCTTAGATGCTGAAACAAAACCTCTTTGATAGTGCTAGTGAAAAGAATATACTTCCTCGCTGTTGTAGTTGATACCGACTTTAGACCAAACCGACGACTTTACTTTATATATATATATATATATATATATATGAGTCGAACCCTACCCAAGGATAGTTGTGTCTAGCCACACTGAGGAGGCTGATATGCCGAAAACACGTGTCTGTGGATGACTTATTAATTATTATAATTATTAATTATATATATATTATATATATATATATATATATATATATATATATATTTAATATATATATATGTATTAAATTTCATTATATACAATTCTATTATATATAATTTTATTATATGTATATATATTTTTATATAGTTTATTTTTTTAAATC
>CM042171.1:7596713-7611713 GCA_023376005.1 Doryteuthis pealeii | reverse complement strand
AGGAAACAAAACAATTGCCTGAATTGAAACATTGCAGTATTTCAGTATAGATTGATTAAAAATTATCTATCTATATGTCTATCTCCATCAACCTATGTAGTCAGATTTCAATCAATCTGCCTTTATGTATCTAGCACCTATTTATTTGTGACGTTTTTATTATCGGCATATATATATATATATATATATATATATATATATATATATATATATATATATTTCTACACACACAGTGGTTATTTAATATATATGTATGTATACATAAATATATATATTCATATACAAATATATACATATATATATATATATATGTATGTATATACATATGTATATATATGAATATATATAATATATATGTATATATAGGCATTTATGAATCTCAGTTTATTATCCAACTATATGTATGTGTATATATATATACATATATCATATATGTCTCTGTTAGTCATTATCTGCATACACCCACACACACAGACACACACACATATATATATATATATGTGTGTGTGTACATAGCTATTTATGTCTCTGTTATTTATTATTTGCACACACACACACACATATATATATATACACACACACATACACACACACATATATATATGTGACATTATCAGATAATATTACCAATATATATATATATATATATATTATGGACTCTCTCGTCGATTTTCGACGCATGAGGGTTCATTCACACACACAATAAACACCCACACAGCGATTTGCTTATAGTGGTGAAGGCTTGTGTTGGACCATCCACACTTTTTGGCACAGTCGATAGGAAAGAATTGGTGCATCAAGGGTTGCCACAAACCCAATCAACGACCGACCTCAGGAATTTTGAATTCAGATTTATCTCTCTCCTAGACTAGTTACCTACCCAAGGCTGAAGGGCCCAGTCTGCCCTACTATTTAACCTATAGCTGGAGGGAGAATATATGGATTCATACCTTTCCCAAGGGTATTAGCGCTATGTGAAATGCCAACAGCTTTGTCTAGGAATTGAACTCGAATCAACGAATCCATTTCCCACGACTCTAACCACTAGCCCACGCGCCTCCATATATATACACATATATACACAAACACACAAACACTCACACACACACACACACACACACACACACACACACACATATATATAATATATATATATATATATATATATATATATATTGGAAATGTTATCTGACAATGTCGTTGAAAAATATGAATAAAATGGAATAAAAATGGAATTTATTGAAAATAACAACTTATTCGGTAAATATCTTTCACTTCTACAACTTCATCAGACACGACAAAAGTTTTTTTTTTTTTTATAAATGATAAGGGATGTTGTTGACTCAATTGTCATGGATACGAACGTGGAATTGTATTTGTTTGTGTGTGGTTGAAATTTCAAATTAAAAACTCTTTTTCAAATTCTCTTTGTGTTGTGGTTATTTAAGAAAAAAAAGAAAATATTATTATTATTATTATTGAAGAGACAACACAACTGAAATACATTCAATAATAATCCCTATAACCACTGAACCTTTCCAGAAACGTCAATGAAATTTTACATTTACCCGAAAAATATGTATTTTGAAAGGCAATAACTAAGAGGCGTTTTAAAGCTCCATAACTCTACCAATACTTCAAATTGGCCATATTCTTCGGGCCTATTGTTATTTACGCAATAGAATCTACTCGACACGAAAATAAAATCGAGATCTTAAATTTACACGAAAATACTTACATTAAAAACCAACAAGTCAGACGTGTTTTAAAGCCTCATATATATATATATTGAAGAAATGGATACAATAGAAACCTACTCGAGTTTCATCGCTAGAATCATCAGGGTTAAATCCACTGAATTAATCGAGTTACCGATTAATTGCAGCTGATCACACGTATGGATTTAACCCTGATGATTCTTGCGATAAAACTCGAGTAGGTCTCTATTGTATCCATTTCTTCAATAAATTTGCTCTACTTTGTATTGAGCACTTTGTATTTGTTTTATCACGGACTTAAACCTGGATCCTCTGGACCTCCAACGATCGTGCCATATTCACCGGTAAGCCACCCTTTATATATATATATATATATATATATATATATATATATATATATATATATATAAAGAAGGCAATTATAATGCGTATAAAAAATAAAATAATGTCCAGTGTCTAATCAATTTCGAAGAAACTTCATCTTCAGAGACTGTTTTTGAAATGGACGCGGTCTTGTGTGTTTTTTGTTTTGGACGTTATAAACACGCGTCTCGTGGGTTGTTATAACGCCACGCGGAAGAGCCGTGATATTCGTTGTTCAATCAATTTCAATTTCATTCCTTTTATTTATCTATTTATCTATTTATTTATTTATATATTTAACATTATTTATATTTGAATTATATACCTTATAATGCTTCAATCAAATTATCAAATACTATTATATATATAATATATATATATAATATATATATATATATATATATATATATATATATATATATATATTTCTTAAGCAGAGTTCAACAGGTTTGAATTCAGAGTTTCTCTTCTCCTAGACCGGTTGTCTAACCAAGGTTAAAGAGCCCAGTTTGCCCTACTATTTACCCATAGCTAGAGGGTGAGTGGGATTCATACCTTTCTCAATGGTATTAGCGGTAAGTGAAATTCAATTACCACGTCCAGGATTTGAACTCGGGGCGATGTGTCCATTTCCCATGACTTTAAGCATTACACCACACACTTCCTTTATATGATATGTATATATGGAGGTGCGTGGTCTAATGGTTAGAGCTGTAGAAAATGAACTCGTCGACCGGAGTTCAGTTCCTGGACGAAGCTGTTTGAATTTGCACGTGGCACTAATACCCTTGGGAAAGGTATGAATCTAATTCTCCCTTCATATATAGGTAAATAGCAGGGTAGACTGGGCTCTTTTACCATGGCTAGGTAACCTATCTAGGAGAAGGAAAACTCTGAATTCAAACGTTAAACTCCGCTTAAGAAATTGACCGTGTGTCGCATCCTGCTTGTTCGCAGGTGGTGGTAAATATATATATATATATATATATATATTATATATATATATATATATATATATATATATATATATTAATCCCAGTTAAAATAAAAAATAAAAATCTTTGTTTTATATAAAACACGTTTCCAATTTTTTTTTAATTTTAATAAATTTTTTCACTTTTTTTTTTTTTTCACTTTTATTTTCCACTTTTTTTTGATTTTTATTTCAATACATTTTTGCTTACCGTTACTTTCATTCTTACTTTTATCTCTTTATATTATTTTTTATATAATTAACTATATTTAACTACCCAAAACTTCTATTATCGTAACATATACAACCGTTTTTTTTTAAATACTCTCAAACCAAATTAAACTAGTTATTAAATAATTTTAACTTTTCACCTTTTAACTATTAATACGACCCATAACATATCTTTTATTAAATAATAATTGAAAAAATAATTCCCATAAATTAATCCAAATTTTTAATCCAATAAACAAAAACCGTTCCCGATCTACGAAAATATAAATAAGCGTTCCTCTACTAAAGTTAAGTCCCATTCCAACGGGCATGTTTATAACACCTAAGATTAATCGAAAACTCGATTAATTTAAAGTAACCCTGAAGAATCAATCGATGAAACTCGAGTAGGTTACTCCTTTCCATTCTTAAAATAAATTTATGCTCTACATTGTATTGAGCACTTTGTATTTGTTTTTTCTCAACCTTAACCTCTGGATATTGTGCGCTTCCAACGATCGTTCTTATACCCACCCGTAAGTTAATACTTATACATATATATATATATATATATATATATATATATATGATATTTGTCGCATATCGTGCGGAGGGGTTGGTAAATATATATGTATATTATATCATATATGACATATATGAAAAATGCTAAATATATTTTCGAAGTGAAAATAGAAATTAATTTATATAATATAATGAAAGACTGCAAATAAGAAAAGTATTTGCATAGTTTTTGAAATCAATGCAGAGCAGGTATAAGTATTATGGATACTATATTCTATTACTAGGTACCACCGAAATCGGTCACGTGATCAGTTTATGCCATATTGAAGGAAGAAGCGTAAATATTTTTGAACTTTTTCTTTTAAAATCTCGTAAAAAAGAAATAACGAACATAAAAGTAGTAACAAAGAAAAATAGTTAATTCAAATATCAAATTATCCGATTGTGGAAAATTACTCACCGTTATCTTGAAAAATAAGTAAAACAGTCCGTTTTTTTACGACACAGTCAGTTTCTTTATTGATATTTTTTAGCGGAATTCTGTATTCATGGTTCTTTAACTAAAAACTCTGGCATTGAAACTTATAAACATATACTGATACAATTTTTCAGTCTCTTATTCTTTATAGAAAAAAAAGTGAAAATCGTGTTTTGTTGGTTCAATTTTCCATATTTTATATAAAAAATGGATGAAAATTTTTGTGAAAATCAGACCATTAATTGATTTTTCATAGAATTTTTAAAAAAATCGTCAGAACTTGTTTTTGGCTACGTTAAATTTCAATTGATTTAAAGGTGCAAAAATGTAAACATTGTTTTTTCGTTTATAATTTTCATTATTTCCGTAAGCTGAAAAATTAGAAAAAAACCCAAAAAAACATGTGGTGTAATGGTTAGCAGGCTACATTAGCAGAGTATTGTTAGTGAGTTCGATTCTCACTGGATGCCCCATGTTTCTGGCCTTGTGGCATTACTAACACCTCGTGTGGTGTAATGGTTAGCAAGCTAGATCAACAGTATTAGTGAGTTCGATTCTCACTGGGTGGCCCATACTTCTGGCCTTGCGCCACAACTAAACTAAGCTTAGTAGATCGCCATGAGAGAGGGCATGGTTACCTCATGCAGTGTAATGGGTAGCAAGCAAGATGAGTATAGCATTGTTAGTGAGTTTGATTCTCACCGGGGGCCCCATAATTCTGGCCTTGTGCCACTGCTAAGCTAATAATACATAACTATTAGGACACCTCACACGGTGTAATGGTTAGCAAGCTAGATCAACAGTCTTGTCAGTGAGTTCGATTCTCACTCGGTGCCCCATATTTCAAGTAGGAATCGTGGGATATGATAAAATGAATAAGCTACTGTAATGATGAACAAACACACGGACAGGCTTAAGAAATAATGTTCCAGTTTACCGAGAGCTTATATACTCTTAGAAACACAAAAGAGTTCCACGGGGGGGGGGTAATAATAAAGATAGGGAGGTAACTTTCAATTACTTATTACAGCTACCTAAAAATTTAGGCGAAAATGATTTCATTATAGTTTCTAATATAAATTCATTTAGTTCATAATTTAACAGGGAACATTGGTAATACCTATCTATTACCCAAGTTTTTTGTGTTTCATATAATATCCGCACTGGAATGTTGGAAAAGATAGCCTGTCAACCGTTTGTATAACATCATATGCATTCACGTGGTTAGATTTCCTATCGCGAGGCATTTACACAAAGACATTATATACCCTTCTAACATACTCGGTTAAATGTAATCAGTGGAGAGAGAGAGAGAGAGAGAGAGAGAGAGAGAGAGAGAGGGAGAGAGAGAGGGAGAGGGAGAGAGAGTTGAATATATTGTGTGATAGTGTTTAGTGTTGTAGGGTTTTAAGGGGTCAAATAAGAACAAAACGACGGGTAACAAATGTAGGAAAATGTATTAACAAAAGAGTAGACAATTACAATACAGAGAACTGGGAATTACGTCCGACAATAGAGTTATGAGCTGACTCGCATTGGCTTACTCTACAAGCCATAATTGTCCCTGTTACTTATAGTAACCGTCGGCGCATTTCATTAGTCTATAGGGTATATCACCTATAACAGATAGTTGATGATAGTTGGTAACTTCTGCTTGTTGCTTCTACTGGTTCTTCTTCGTGCTGGGCTGGATATGGCTTGTTTTAACATTTAATTAATACAACAAGACTTGGTGTTCTCAATAATAAAGCTTTATTTCCCCATCCCATGATTCAGACGCGGGTGAGATTGACCCCGGGATCTGACAACAATGAAAGCCGGTTGATACTGACTAACTAAACTAACGTATTCTCACGTGTCTGTAATGATGCGTTTTTAAGGGGTTAAGTGAAAAGGTCAACAACCGTCCATAACCGGCGAGTAACTTCCATAGGTCCCCGTCATTTTAAATTAATGGACCCTTATCGAAATTCTAACTACCAGTACGTTCATAATTTATGTCAACTCATAAATTATGTAACATATACAGTGTGCTTAGGTATTAGTGCACATATCATTCAAATGAGAGAAAATTGAAAAAATATATATATATATATATATATATATATATATATATATATATATATATATATGCATGTTGAATTAAAAAAAAACACACATCTCCAGTCTAACAATTTTATTTTTGATTTTTCGAGTTTTCTGGCCAACTTTTTAATATTTGTGTGAAATTCGTGGAATAGTCCACCAAAGTTCAGGTCCCGAGTACTTTCGGTACTTCGAAGTGCCATCATCAGGGATGATGTGTTAAAAGGTTGGCCAGAACTCGAAAAGATCAAAAATAAAATTATTAAACAGGAGATGTGTCTTTTGTTTAATTCAACATGCATAAATGAAAAAATGCTGCCCAAATACACACACACACACACATACATACACACACACACACATCACATCACATCATATATATATATATATATATATATATATATATATATATATATATATTAGAAATAAACTCAATAACCTTCCAGTTTTTATTTTCTCCTGAGAAACGTAGATACCTTTTATACACACACACACACACACACACATTCACACACACACACACACACACACACACACACATACGTAAGTACGTACGTACGTACGTATATGTATACAAACACATACACACAGAGACACAGACACACACATACATACAGACATATATACATACAGACATATATACACACAGACACACAGACACATATATATATATATATATATATATATATATATATATATATATATATATATATATATACGTATTGCGCTATGAAAACTTAATTATTCCCTCATCCCTAGAGTATATCCAGTAAGAGATAATTTAAATATCTTTAATCTGCTTTTACCGGAAAAAAATTTGTTTTTCCTTATTCAACCCTCTCTTTTTACAGAGCATCAAGTACAAGCATCTCTACAGAACAGACAATGGTAAAACGATTGTTATTTTGATTTTTAAATTGCACTAAGAACGCCAAAATGTCCCTGACTGTTCGCTGAAGAATGCGAGGACATTGACAAAGGGAACACACCCACACAACACACACACACACACAGAGAGAGAGAGAGAGAGAGAGAGAGGAGAGAGAGAGAGAGAGAGAGAGAGAGAGAGGGGAGAGATAACAGTGGCAGCGTTGAGGAATTGGACGGTATGAAATCAACCTTTCTTCCACGCAATTTGACGACATCAAAGACGACGATGAAAAAAGTCGGTTAGGAATCTACATAAAAATGGTTAACTTGTGCCAAACAAGTAATCAGTATACGCAAGAATAGACCAATAGGAATAACAACAGAGAAAATAATAATAATAATAATAATAATAATAATAATAATAATAATAATTGAAGCCATCCAGACTACTGCACTGTTGCAATCGGCTGGAATACTTAGAAGAGTCATGGAAACCTGAGGTACATGTTGTCACTCAGTCTCCAGTGAAATACCATCAGCTGACGCTGGTCTGAAAAACTCAAAAGGAGTGAAGATAATAATAATAATAATCTTATTATAATGGAGATTGTGGGTTTGTCTGTCTGTAACCGAAACTATATTACTATACAAGTCACAATTCCTTTAGTTATTTACAGCATATTCTCCATGATTTTATTTTTATTTAAACCTCAATTATTAATAAAATTGTTCTACATAACTTACACTGTCGACCATATCTACATACTAATAACATGCAATTGTATTTATATATATAACAAATTAGCGGTTTACAGTATGAATGAGAAGGCTAATTTGCATATTGATCTTAAAAAAATTGATTTTAATAAATATATGCTTAGTATTATTGATTTCTAATTGTTTGGTTTTATCTTATTGAATATGTGCAAAAATCTCTTCAATAAATCTTAAAAGAAATCCCTTAACAAGAAGAAATAACTGTAATATTATTCTTTACTTCCTATTTTAACTAAACAGTTTAATTAGGAAAATTTACCAATGAAAGACGGGAGTAACAGAAAATGATGGAAGAGTTAGTTTCAAAGTTGTTCTATTTTTCAATCATACCCCCTCTGTTCAAAATCTTTTTATCTACATTCTTATTCAGTTTCATTAGCCTTTCTAATTTAATACAATATTTTATTATAAAATTTAACTAAAATACTTGCACCCGTAGGGTGCATATATCTGCTAATAATAATAATAATAATAATAATAATAATAATACTTTGCGGTAATAGAGATGAGACTGTAAACCATATACTCTGCGAATGTAGCAAACTAGCACAACGAGAATACAAAACTAGACACGACTGGGTTGGGAAGATGATCCACTGGGAATTATGCAAAAAAAAAAAGAAGAATTTTGACCATACAACAAAATGGTATATGCATAAACCAGAATCTGTTCTTGAGAACGAAACGCATAAAATTCTCTGGGACTTTGAAATAAAAACGGATCACCTTATCCCAGCAAGAAGACCAGACCTAGTGCCAGCAGGTCGCAGTGTGAAGCTAAATGGAAATGAAAAATGGACAAATATCTAGACCTTGACAGAGAACTGAAAAAGGAGAACTTGGATTGATCCCGTGAACCTTTGATAACTTATTCGCAACACTAACAAATCTGAAAAAAAGATTGGAAAAGTTTTAAGTAACGGAATTGGTGTAGGAGTCTGAAATCCAGAGGATATAATTAAAGGTATGTGGAGGAGGCTAACATCCAAAGAATATGATTGAACATTTGTGGAGTCTAGTTGTGTTGAAAGATGCCAGTAAAAGACGATAATAACAGTACATGCTGAGATGAACTAGAAATATTTTTAATTCTAATTATTAAAATTCTAATTTTCTTTATTAATTGAACAACACGCAAGTTGTTTGTCGCACTTACGAAGACAGAACTGATCAAACCAACGCAAAAACTAATAATGGCGAAATTATTAACGACGAGTACAATAATTAGTATACAATTGTTAATAATAATAATAATAATAATAATAATAATAATAATAATGCGTGGTGTTCTAATTAAGCAAAACATTTTATTGGACTTGTTTCTTTATGTTTGATTCATGTTTTTTAAAAATGTTTCTTTGTTATTTAAATGCTTTTTTTATGGATTTTGTCATTTCTTTCTTTCTTTCTTTCTTTCTTTCTTTCTTTCTTACATTCGTTTATATTTAGTTGATTTTTTAAAATGTTGTTCTTTCTTTCTTTATCGACGACAACTTTGTTCGATTAATCATTGGTGAAAAAAGTTAAAGGAAAAAAAACCGTAATCAAATGAAATGTGTATACAAAACTAATTATGTATACTCCTTTCGTTTGGGCACCCCACGTAGTGTAATGGTTAGCGAGCAAGATTGGCAGATAATTGTTTGTGAGTTCGATTCTTACTGAGTGTCCCATAATCTGGCCTTCTGCCACATCTAAGCTTAGCTTAGTAAACACTGGGCACTTGATGTGGTGTAATGGTTAGCAGAGTAGATTCGCAGACCATTGTTTGTGAGTTCGTTTCTCACTGGGTGCCCCAAAATCTTGCCTTGTGCCACATTTAAACTAAGCTCAATAAATACAGGGTACCTCAAAGTGGTGTAATGGTTAGCGAGCTAAATTAGCAGACCATTGTTGGTGAGTTCGATTCTCACTGGGTCCCCCATAATCTGGCCTTCTGTGACATCTAAGCCCAGCTTAGTAAACACTGGGCACTTAATGTGGTGTAATGGTTAGCAGATTAGATTCTCAGACCATTGTTTGTGAGTTCGTTTCTCACTGGATGCCCCAAAATCTGGCCTTGTGCCACATTTAAACTAAGCTGAATGAATACAGGGTACCTCAACGTGGTGTAATGGTTAGCGAGCTAAATTCGCATATCATTGTTGGTGAGTTCAATTCTCACTGGGCGCACCGTAATTCTTGTCTTGTCCTACATCTAAGCTAAGCTTAGTAAATGACGATATCTTTTGGGCACTTTACATGGTGTAATGCTTAGGAAGCTAGATTCGCAAACCATTGTTTGTAGGTTCGTTTCTCACTGGGTGCCTCATAATCTGGCCTTGTGCCACATCTAAGCTAAGCTTAGTAAATAAGCATACATCTTACGTTTGATTAACGGCATTCCTTTAAATTTACTACTTTTTAAATTATACATTTCTTTCTTTCTTCTTATTTCCTTTTTTCTATCTATTTTCTTTCTTTCTTTCTTTTCTTTCTTTCTTTCTCTCTTTCTTTTTTGACACATTTCTTTCTTGCTTTGTTCTTTCTTTTTCTTGGTGTCACATTTTTATTATTTCATTCATTCATTCTGTCTTTCTATTTTTCTACCTTTCTTTAGTGACACATTTCTTTCTTACTTTTTTATTTCGTAATTTCTTTTTTTTTCGTCACACTTTTTATTCTTTCTTTCTTTCTTTTTCTTTTTTCTTT
The DNA here is from genome assembly GCA_023376005.1 of Doryteuthis pealeii. NCBI lineage: Eukaryota > Metazoa > Mollusca > Cephalopoda > Myopsida > Loliginidae > Doryteuthis > Doryteuthis pealeii. The sequence continues at coordinate 7,601,026 of CM042171.1, read as the reverse complement.
CTTTCTTTCTTTCTTTTTGTTCTACCTTTCTGTAGAGACACAGTACTTTATTGCTTTTTTCTTTCTTAATTTGTTTTTTTGGCGTCACATTTTTTATTATTTCTTTCTGTCTTTCTTTCTTTCTTTTCTTTCTTTCTTTCTTTCTTTCTTTCTTTTCTTTTGTAAACATTTTTTTTACTTTTTATTTCGTAATTTTTTTTTTTTTTTCTTTCTTCTTTTTCTTTTTCTTTTTTCTTTTTTCTTTCTTTCTTTCTTTCTTTTCTTCTTCTTTCTTTTTTTCTTTTCTTTCTTTTTCTTTTTTTCTCATTTTTTTTATTTTTTCTTTCTTTCCTTCTTTTTTTTCTTCTTTCTTCTTTCTTTTTCTTGTTCTTTTTTCTTTTCTTTCTTTTTCTTCTTTTCTTCTTCTTTCTTTCTCTTTTTTTCTCTTTTTTCTTTTTTTTCTTTTTTCTCTTTCTTCTTTTTTTTCTTTTTTCTTTTCTTCTTTCTTTTCTTTCTTCTTTCTTTTTATTTTTTTTTCTTTCTTTCTCTTTCTTTTCTTTTCTTTCTTCTTTCTCTTTCTTTCTTTAGTTCTTTCTTTCTTTCTTTCTTTCTTTCTTTCTTTCTTTCTTTCTTTTCTTTCTTCTTTCTTTCTTTTTTTCTTTCTTTTTCTTTCTTTCTTTATTTTTTATATTTTTCTTTCTTTTATTTTTTTTTTTTTGACAATACCTTTTTTTATAAAAATATTTTATATTCCTTCCAATTGAATCAAACGCTTTCTTCTTTCATTTCTTTCTTTCTTCATCTCTTTTTTATTAATGTTTTGAAGGTATTTCAATCAACCGATTCTCCTACGTCTTCCACTAATAAAAATGACAGAATTTAAGGCAATTGTTGTTGCTTTACTTTGAAGCTGAGGCACAAACGATATCCATTGCTATTCCTATCTGATTACACTAACGCCGCCTCCTTTCAAATTTAATGATTTTATTTCTATCATAAACACGCTGTTGTATCCGGCGTTTTCCGGGATCTAAAAAATTACACACTTTTCTATATCTATATACATGCATTAATATACATTATAATAGAAAATATAAGAAATACATACATACATACATTTATAATAGAAACGTTGCAGAAACACACACAACCTATCAAATATCGAACATATTCTGCCAAAATAATAATTCAATGCCTGAAGAAGACAACAGATCAGAAACACGTGTCGCATATGTAAGATAAAAATAATAACATTTCTTTTTCTGAGAACCTAATACATTTTGCGGACCTTCTTTTTTATAAAATACATACATTAATATGAAGTGTTTGAGATGGCGATAGCCGACAATTTTTGTGAGATTATGTGCTTAATTAAAGTCACACCTAATTTGAGAATTAATTAGTTATAATTAAATGAATTAGGCGTGCATATCGGTTTAAATATAAGGCGTAAACAAATCGAGAAAAAGTCAATCTCTGTATGTACATTTCAGCCTATTAGAAAATGATTCATTAATATATATCATTCTCTGAAGGCTTTTATCTACAAACTACAGATTTATCAACACCACAAATGCTTTGAAACTTTACATCTTTCTTCAATTATGTTGTGGACTTGTAAATTACTTTTTTAATAGCGGGAATATATCATGAACAATTTTGATACTCATTATACAATTTTATGTAATTTTACATAAACTCTTTTGAGTTTTATTATGAACTATAATGCTTCTGATTTTTAAAAATAAAATTTATTTTATTTTTAACACAGAACACGCATTTTTTAAAATTCCAGCATTGAATAATAGCGTTTTGTTTGTACCCTTTCTTCTAACGGTCTTTCTCTGATATGTTGCTCTTGATGATGACCGATCTAGTAAAACGGTCGAAACAGATTTCTGCCAGTAATTATAAACATCATTTGTTTTTTCAAAAATATTAAATTCATATCATTCTCTATATATTTGTTTTACAATAGATTATTAAAGATTAGTTTGGTGGTTGGTTTTAAAGGCTATCACAATGCAAGTGTAATAAAAACTATGATCTTATTTGTTTACCTTTGATTTCTTCTGAATATTTCTCCCTCCAGCTATGGGTAAATAGCAGGACAGACTGGGCTCTTAACCATGGCTAGGTAACTAGTCTAGGAGAAGGAAAACTCTGAATTCAAACCTGTTAAACTCCACTTAAGACATTTACCTTGTGTCGCATTCTGCTCGTGCGGAGCGGTTGGTAAATATATATGTTAGTAAATATAATATATATATATAGGTGTTTCGAACTATTAGGTCTCATCAGGTCGAAAACGCTGTCCAATGTTCCGCACGTCCGCACGTGGCAAACCTTATGGAGAACCCAAAATTTGAATAAGCAAACTCAATTATGTTTTTATTTTGTTTATCTGTTGTTGTTTTCTTCCAAAAATGCTTTGAGGCAATTCACAGTAGATGTTGTTACAAAATGGTCACCCATCTAAGAAATTAACAAGCTCATCACTGCTTAACTTTGCTGATCTAGCAAAAGACTGGACCTTTGTTTGTCAATATAGGATATCTCTCTACCAACGAATAAGATTCAATCATTTTATATGGAATACAATTGATAAATCTGAAATATTAGATAGAGAGATTGTATAAATGAATAGCTTATAGAAAAACATTATTAAAGTATATAAGAAGAAATATAAAAAAAACTGTTGACCTAACCTTTCTGCATTTGTCAGAATGGAAAGTGTTCATTGGAGCAAATCATAATTTGATGGATATACATTATCGAGAAAACGAAAGCCAATTCGATAAAACTAATGTCATTCCAAAGTTCACTAACAACAAAATAAGCTCGATTCGTTTAAATATCGTTGCCAACTTTTCATACTTATTTCTAGCCATTTTCTATCTCAGTCTTATCAGAGAAACAACATTATCTATCCATTTTTGTTTAGATTTCACGATATATATAAAGATACCCTAATACTTTTTTTTATCTGTCTCTTCTAATTTTATCTTTTAATCAGCTATTTTGCAACACTTAGAACCAATTTCGAAAACTTGTATACGCACATATGTAAAGGAGGAGTCCCGTAGCGTAGTAGCTGAAATAAGCTCAAATCGTTCAAACATCGTTGCCAACTTTTCATACTTATTTCTAGCCATTTTCTATCTCTTATAACAGCAACAACATTATCTTTCTATCTATTCCTGTTTAGATTTCACGATGTTTATAAAGCTACAACATAAATTTTCTATCCATTTTTGTTTAGATTTCACTATATTTATAAAGCTACAACATTATCTTTCTATCCATTTTTTTTTAGATTTCACGATATTTATATATAAAGACACCTTCATTCTTTTTCTATCTATTTTGGAGCACTTTGCACCAATTTCGAAAACTTGTATACACACATATGCAAAGGAGATGTCCCATATTACGCTATTGTACTCCTTCTTGTACCGTGGCTAAAATAAGCCCGAATCTTTCAAACATCGTTGCCAACTTTTCATACTTATTTCTTGCCATTTTCTATCTCAGTCTTATCAGAGAAACAAAATTATTTTTCTATTCATTTCTGTTTAGATTTCACAATATTCATAAAGTTACAACATTGTCTTTCTATCAATTTCTGTTTAGATTTCACGATGTTTATAAAACTACAACATCATCTTTCTATCTATTTCTGTTTAGATTTCATGATTTTCATAATGCTACATTATCGTTCGATCCATTTCTGTTTAGATTTCACGATGTTCATAAACCTACAATATCATCTTTCTATCCATTTCTGTTTAGATTTCACGATATTTATAAAGACACCTGCATTCTTTTTTTATATCTGTCTCTTCTTATATTACCTTTAATGGCCTTTTCGCAGCTCTTTGCACCAATTTCAAAGACTTGTATAAGCACATATGTAAAGGAGGAGTCCTGTAGCGTAGTGGCTAACGGGCTGTCGTAGTACACTAGTTCGAACCATTACGAGTCACGCCTTTACGTTCACTTACCCTGACTGTATCCACTACAGAGGGCTAAGACCTCATACAAAACGATGTGCACTGTGGAGATCTGAGGAGTATACTGTAACCCTTGATTACGATAAATCCCTTGTCCACATCTGCCCAGAGCTTAGGGTCAAGTCACGTTGAAATCACCGGTCCCGATGGATCACCGAAGATAAGCTGCGATTAAAACTTTAAATACTTAGTTGGGTTACTATTTAATTATTAGCAAGAACTGTAAGTAACCATATATCAAAATTATTCGGCACTAAATAACCCCCATATGGTTTAAAGGCCGTATAACAAATCAACCAACAAATCCAAGTACTTTGTTTA
>CM042171.1:7589213-7591713 GCA_023376005.1 Doryteuthis pealeii | reverse complement strand
AAAAATCAGCAAAACGGGAATAAATCAGCGAAACCGGGGAAAAATTCAGGGAGACAGGGGAAAAATCAGCAAAAATAGACGCTATTCTCTTTTTTTGCTTACGAGCTTCTTATAGTTTAGATTAATTTGTTTAATGGCATATCAAGGCTGTGGGTTATTTGATGCCAAAACTAGATACATATCACATAAATGCATCTTGGCCTTCTGTTCTAAAAACGCTAAGCGGTGCCTGCTCAAAATTCGACCCATGCTACTTATCTAGTGGTGAAGTTTCAATTCTGGAGCTCTGGGGAGTGTGGAGTACCTCTTCATCGCCATTGCTCCCTGGTTCCTGCTTACTCAGAATGTGTTTACCTGTTAGAGTCCCATATATGGTCAAATAGAAAAAAATGGGTAGATATACTCTAGCCCATATCAGTTCGTTGAGAAGATGTAGCTAAAAGAAAGAGAGAGAGAGAGAGAGAGAGAGAGAGAGAGAGAGAGAGAGAGAGAGAAGTTTAAACAAGGCGCTTAAATACCAGAGGTCCCCTAGTGGGAACTAACGGCAGCACTGGGGGAAGATAACTCTTCCTGGCAAAGGGAAGAAGATCTCCACAACCCCATCGTCGGGTATATAATCGAGAGAAGAAACTCAGATGATAGAGAGAGAGAAAGAGAGAGAGAGAGAGAGAGAGAGAGAGAGAGAGAGAGAGAGAGGGGGAGAGAGAGAGAGAGAGAGAGAGAGACAGACAGAAACAGAGACAGAGACAGACAGACAGACAGAGAGTTACTTGTTCTTCATTTTTGCTTTAATACTTCTGGTAACTTCTTGTCTGGCTGTCATCTTGTCTTCTAGTCTTCTAACTAAGGACTTCTTCTAAGGGCTAACTTTTTAGTCATGCAATTAATTAAACCATAAGACATTTTTTCCTTGATCAAGATATTATTTTTCTAGCCCATGTTCTTCCACTAATGTTCTTCTGATAAAAAAAAAACCTGCAGAGAGATGCACGTGGTCTCTGCTTCAATATCAGGGTGTATCTGATTCTCTAACTAACTAATCATGTGACGCGCGAGATTCGCACCTCTAGGGGTCAGAGAGCTATAACCGTCCTGGAAGTTTTCCACTGGCCCCTTTGAATTCTCGCTATCTATCAACAATGTATTCAACCACATCAATTGTAACACACACTGTGGAAGTGGAATCTCACTACTTGATGAAGTTTAACGTCATAACCGGAATACCTTTTGTTTAGGGCAGGTAAAATTACCAACGCAGGACACATGTATTATACATCAAAATGAAGCTATTCCTCTGTGCATCACATCCCTACTTCTTACCATAGTCACCATTTCTCGAAATAACAAGATTCCACCTTCGAATGAGAGCATGTATCTCTGTCTCGTAAAATTCTGATGACAGTTCTACTTCACTAAATATTTCACATCCTGATCACTGGAATCATATTTGCCTCTCAAACCCTCTTTCATGTGGCCGAAGAGATGATAGTCTGAAGGCGCTAAATCTGGTGCGCATGGAGGATGCGGCAAAGTTGTTCACCCGAATGAGGCGATTTTCTGCCTTGTCCTGATGCTTTGTGTGTGGGCCGAGCATTGTCATGCAGAAGGAGGTTATTGATGATTGGCAAGTTGGGTCTCACTCGTCCAATTCTTGCTCTGGGCCTCGTTAGGGTCTCAATATAAGCTTTAGTTTCATAAAAAATCACATAAAATAAAAAATAGCATTAAATTAAGGTTGCGTTATCATAACTGACGTTCTCCATTTCCTCCGTATTACTTTTTTTATTATTGAAAATTAATTTCTGTGTGTGTATAGTTATTTACTAAGCTTAGCTTATATGTGGCACAAGGCCAGAAGTACGGGGTGCCCAGTGAGAATCGAACTCACTAATGATGGTCTGCAAATTTAGCTTGCTAACCATCGTACCAGGTGTGGTGCCCATTTCTGTGTGTATATATGTGACCTTGAAGTGTGAATATGTATTTGTATTTGTGTGTGTGTGTGTCTATGTGTGTGTGTGTGTGTGTGTGTGTGTGTGTGTGTGTGTAAAAAGCAAGAAAGCAAACATATATGATCTATCAATGATATTGAGCACTTTACTCATATATGAAGAAAATATATAATCGATATTAATACACACACACGCGCGCGCACACACACAAACACACACAAACACACACACACACCAATATATATATATATATATATTTACCGACCCCACCGCACGAGCAGGACGTGATACAAGGTGAATTTCTTAAGCGGAGTTCAACAGGTTTGAATTCAGAGTTTTCCTTCTCCTAGACCGGTTGCCTAATCAAGGTTAAAGAGCCCAGTCTGCGCTACTATTTACCCAGAGCTGGAAGGAGAGTAGGATTCGTACGAAATGAAATTACCACACACACACACACACACAGACATATATATATATATATACATATATTTAAATTTAGTACTGTTAATAAACTTTTATATATATATATATATATATACATATATATG
>CM042171.1:7534213-7579213 GCA_023376005.1 Doryteuthis pealeii | reverse complement strand
AAACTACAGTTCGACCATACAACAAAAGTGTATATAGACAAACCAGAATCTGTTCTTTAGAATTAAACGCATAAAATTCTCTGGGACTTAGAGATACAAACCGATTCTTTTATTCCAGACCAAAAACAAAAACAAAAAACAGACCTATTATTGATTAACAAGTAAAAGAAAAAGAATTCGGTAAACAGTATATTGAGATACAAACTGTTTTGGACATCTTCATTTATGATGCATGTAAAAAATTATGAGTAGCTGTTTTTTATGTGAAGTTAAGCAACGATGAGCCTGTTCAGTACTTAATTGGGTGAACATGTATGCAACAGCAGGCACTGTTGGTAACCTTAGTTCTTTGCTTATCAAAATGACTTGATTCAGCATTAAATGAGCCCAAAAGGGTTGATATGCCATAAAACAAAACACCAACCAACTAACAAGAATGTTTTGAACAATTGCTTTCATTTTTAGGAAAAAAAGAGAATGGCCAAATAATTGGGGATAAGTTTATGATTTGGTTAAAATAGAAAATAGATGTGGGAGGGGGGTTAGCTCAGTCGGTAGAGTGTTCGGCTAGAAACCACAAGGTTCCAAGTTTGATATCGGCCCCTGCCAACTCAGCGTATGAGTAGCACAGAATCTGTGCGGTAAAGTAAGGAGCTAATGGCAGGTGTGGCGCTCCACCACAGATGCTAAAATAATCTCCTTGGTCTAGCACTAGTGAAAAGGGGATAGCCTCCCTCGCTGTCAGTCATTAGACCGCCCCGACGACTTTATTTTACTTACTACTACTACTACTACTACTACTACTACTATTAACAATAATAATAAATACTCTTCCGTTCATGAACTAAAAACATCTTCTTTTCCTCTCCTCCCCGCCTTGTAAAGATGTCTCTAGGGTTTCCATTACTGATTTTTATTCAAATCGATTTCGCCAGTCCAGTTCCTGAATACTAGCTTAACATGTCTAAAAAAAGTCATGCTCGAATCACTAGAGTAGCCATCAACTGGATATACATAGATATACCGAAATTATCATTTATGTAGTCGATTAAACTAGACTTGGCATTAGATATCCCACAAGTGTTGATATGCCATTAAACTAAAGACCAAAACAAACATTCATAGACGATGGAGAAAATAAAACAATTATAAATTTATTTCAATAAATACTATTTATTCTAAACATTTATTTTGCTGATCCCCACCTTGACACTTTTTGTTGAAAAATGTCTTTTTTTTTTTTGTCACCCGATAATTCATTTTTATTAACCATTAGATAAAATAAACATTGGAAGCTTTTAGCTTTCCATAAAAATACACGGACGCCGCCATCTTGGACAGACTTGAAAAAATCCTTGTGAGAGCTCATGGCGTACAAGTTCAGCTGTTAGTGTATCTTTTGTCTAATTCGATCAACAGCAAAGTAATTCAATTTTACCTCATTTCGCCCTTCCTAAGAGGTTTAAAATCTATTTTGAACAGAATCAAATGATCTTAAATGGAATGACAACATTTTCAAGAACTTGATTCGCGAGGACAGAGTTGTCTCATTTAGTTTTGGACAGTTTAGAGCTTGTGAAGAAAAGATAGAAAGAAAAGAAGAAAGAATGAAAGAAGAAAGCATGAAAGAATGAAAGGAATTTTAAAAAAGGAAGAATGAAAGAAATGAATTATTGAAAGGAAAAAAATGAAGAAAAGAAAGAAAACAGAAAATGACACAAAAAAAAGAATAAATAGATGAATAGAAACGAACCAAAGAAAGAAAGAATGAAAGAATGAAAGAAAAAGAAAACAAAGAAAGGAAGAAGAAATAAATAAAGTAAGAAATAATGAATTATTAAAAGAAAAAAAGTGTGAAAAAGAAAGAATGAAAGAAAATGACAGAAAATGAAAGAATAAAAAGAAGAAAGAAAGAAAGAAAATGAAAAAGAAAAAAAAAGAAAACAAAAGAAAGGAAGAAGAAATAAATAAATAAAGAATAATGAATTATTAAAGAAAAAAAGTGAAAAAGAAGAATGAAAGAAAATGACAGAAAATGAAAGAATAAAAAGAAGAAAGAAAGAAAGAAAGAATGAAAGAAAAAAGAAAACAAAAGAAAGGAAGAAGAAATAAATAAAGTAAGAAATAATGAATTATTAAAGAAAAAAGTGAAAAAAGAAGAATGAAAGAAAATGACAGAAAATGAAAGAATAAAAAGAAGAAAAAGAATGAAAGAAAAAAAAGAATGAAAGAATGAAAGAAAAAAGAAAACGAAAAAACGATAGAAGAAAGAAATGAAGCATGAGAGAAAGAAATAATGAATTATTGAAAGAAAAACGAAAAAGAAAAGACCAAAGAAAATGAAAGAAAATGAAAGAATAAAAAGAAGAGAGAAAGAATGAAAGAAAGAATGAAATAAAAAAAAAAATGTAAAAAGGAAGAAGAAAGAAATGAAAACGACAGAAAGTAAGAATGAATTATTGAAAGAAAAAAAAAAAAAAAAACAGAAAGAATGAAAGGAAATGACAGAAAATGAAAATAAAAAGAAGAAAGAATGAATGAACGAAACGAAAGAAGAATGCATACCTTTCCCAATGGCTTTAGTACTTACTATGTTAAATGTAAACAGCCTCGTTCAGGATAAGAACTTGCGTAACCGAGTCGTAGATATTGTAAGAAATATTACTTATGTCTGTATATGCGAAAAATGATCACTTTTTAAGCAGAGTTTAACGAGTTTGAATTCGGAGTTTTCTTTCTTTTAGAACGGTTACCATGGCAACGTGAAAAAGCCCATTCTGCACTACTATTTACCCATAGCTAGAGGAAGAATATTTCTTCTTTTTCCCACGCTGTGAAATACACACACACACACACACACACACACACACACACATATATATATATATATAATATATATTATATTAAAATAATCAGTCCATTAATACTTTTTCTCGTCTTTTGCATTTCTTCGAGTTGCGTCACGCGTCATGACACCTTCGCGGAGTAGATCCGACTTGCCTTTCAAAAATAAAACGCTGATCAATACAGTTACATAACTAAAAAGATTTTCATCTCCTGTCACATATAAAAACATCCATCATTTTCTTCACCCAAGAGACATCCTGATGAAGGTTCAATGTAACCGAAATGTTTTAAACATCGATAATTAAAATTCATCCCATTTTCGGAACACTTTGTTTTTCAAATTTTCTTCATATATATATATATATATATATATATATATATATATATATATGAGGTAAGTAAAACAAACAAATGTGTTTTTTTAATATGGCTTTAAGCCGACAATTTTTGGAGGATATGTGCTCAATTGAAGTCATACCTAATTTTGAAAATTACTTAGTTAATAATTAATGAATTTAGGCGGGCATACTTGTTTAGCCTTACACTTAAACATATATGCCCGCCTAAATTCATTAATTATTAACTAATTAATTTTCAAAATTAGGTATGACTTCAATTAAGCTCATATCCTCAAAAAATAGATAGATAGATAGATAGATAGATAGAGAGAGAGAGAGAGAGAGAGAGAGAGAGAGAGAGAGAGAGAGAGAGCGCTTCGATACTTTTTGGCACAACTTGCACTTAGTTTCTGGTGGATAGGAAGTAAACTACACTTGATTTCTGATAGTTCTTCGCCTATGTGATTTTCAAACCAAGTGGTTTGATTTCATATACATCATACTGTAACTTACATATAAATGTTTTATCTACTATATTGAACACCATAAGCGACGTCCTCCTGTAGAAGCCAGCACATGGGCACGCCAGTGTGGGCCGACCAGCGAAGACGTACATTGATCACCTCTGTGCGGATGCAGGATGCTGCATAGAGGACCTCCCGAGAATGATGAGCGATAGGGACGGATGGAGAGAGATTGTCATGGATATCCGTGCCATCAGCGCGACATGTTATATATATATATATATATATATATATATATATATATATATATATATCATCATCATCATCATCATCATCATTTTAAAATTATAATCATTAAATTTTAAATCATCATTATATATCATTAAATTATAAATCATCATTGAATTATATATCATCATCATCATCATCATTTTTAAATTCTACTTTTTGTTTTTTGTGAAGTGTAATTTCAAAAGTGAATTGATACCCATCTGATGAGACTGGATTTTGGGGAGCTATATCAAATCAACTTAGATTTATATAGGCCCCAATTTTGATCGAAATAAATTTATTATGGAATTACGGTGTTGAGTTCTTCATTCCTTTCTATGATAAATATTGCTCTGTATATAATCTAAAAAGTTTATTATACATTGAGCTCTCTTTAGTGACTTAAAGATTCGCTGTATTTATACATACTGGATCATACAATATTAATACAGTGTATCTTAGAAATCACATATAGAATCATCCCTTACTACCAAGTTTTAGATAAATCTCTTATATATATATATATATATATGTGTGTGTGTGTGTGTGTGTGTGTGTGTGTGTGTGTGTAGCTTCGATACTTTTTTGACACAACTTGCACTATGTGAAATACAGCCTCAATCAGGACAGGAAACCCGGTTTAAAAAATCAACGTTTTTTCACTTTGAATTATTCATTTAAAGATTAGCTCAGTCGGTAGAGTGTTCGACTGGTAACCTCAAGGTTCCTTGTTCAATACTGACCGCCGTGAACTCAGCGTATGTGTAGCGTATGTGTAGCACACGGATCTGTGCCTAAAGTGAGAAGCTGATGGTAGGTGTGTCGCCCCGTCTCAGACGCTAAAAAACAATCTCATTGGTCTAGTGATAAGGGGATAGCCTCTCCCGTTGTTTGGCTGGTAGGCCACCCTGACGACGACGTCTTTACGAGTAAAGGGTGAGTCAAAAAAGTATCGAGATTTTAAAAACTTTTTGACACATCTCATATTCTGAAAAAAATAACTTTCCATTCATTATTTTTTTCAGAATACAAGGTGTGTCATAAATGTACCAAGTTTGAAGCTGTATTTATCAAGATAGAAATGGAGAATGAATGGAACGTCTTTTTTTTTTTCAGGATATAAGGTGTGTCAAAAATACCAAAAATATCGATACCTTTTTGACACACCTTGTATATATATCATTCATTCATTGGCATTTTTAGTCTTGTACCCCTGAATTTTTACAGCGCCCCCTGTGACTGTGAAGTCCAAGGTTCGAAAACCATTCACGACCACAGATGCCGTATGTGAAGGCTGTACCTAAATATTGATGTGCCGGTGATTTGTTGCTGCTGCTTTCTTCTGGACCTCTTGGCTTCATGCTGCTGCGCCAAGGTGGCTTCAGACATGAACAGTCCACTATGGAGAGCCTGTCACTACTGAGGGCGGTCCTGAGACAAATTATCCCATATATATATATATATATATATATATATATTAGTGGTTAGAGTCGTGGGAAATGGACTCGTCGATTCGAGTTCAATTCCTAGACGAAGCTGTTGGCATTTCACATAGCGCTAATAACCTTGGGAAAGGTATGAATCCATATATTCTCCCTCCAACTATGGGTTAAATAGTAGGGCAGACTGGGCCCTTCAGCCTTGGGTAGGTAACCAGTCTAGGAGAGGGATAACTCTGAATTCAAAATTTCCTGCAGCTATGGGTTAAATAGTAGGGGAGACTGGGCCCTTCAGCCTTGGGTAGGTAACCAGTCTAGGAGAGGGATAACTCTGAATTCAAAATTCCCTCCAGCTAAGTGTTAATTAGTAGGGCAGACGGGGTCCTTCAGCCTTGGGTAGGTAACCAGTCTAGGAGAGGGATAACTCTGAATTCAAAATTCCTGAGGTCGGTCGTTGAATGGGTTTGTGGCAACCCTTGATGTACCAATTCTTTCCTATTGACTGTGCCAAAAAGTGTGGAGGGTCCAACACAAGCCTTCACCACTATAAACAAATCACTGTGTGGGTGTTCATTGTGTGTATGAACCCTCATACGTCGAAAATCGACGGGAGAGTCCATAATATATATATATATATATATATATATATATATATATCACTTATATCTGTAAAAAATGGCCATTAATACAATTTTGATGATAGCTGAGCACTTGCTAGTATGAAATCCGGTTGAATTTTGTGTCTTCATCCTAAGACAGCGTTTCCTTCACCTGAGCCATTGTCATTGTCTTTGGTTCAAAGAAATCTATCATCTTTGAGACAAAGCGACCATTTCCGAAGAATTGAGTCTCGAACGTCGAAGAGCACATTAGGCTATATCCCCGATAAATTCTAGCAATGGAAGATGGGCAAATGGGGGCGGTGGTGGCGAGGGTGCGGTTGGGGTTGGGGAACTAATTCGCTGGTAGGATTGAGATTTATCTAATTATAGAAGTGTTATACCTTGCCCCAAGCCATTTTAAATCTTGCTTCCGTTACAAGACGGTATCACCCACCTGCTTCCGTCTAAGTTGGACGCTAAGTCAATCCAACTAATTAAATACGCAAACACTCGTGAACACGCATGAACACTCACACAGGCAAAGACACACATACACATGCACCCCCACACACCCACACACACACAAACACCTGCACATACACACATACACAAAAATATATAACGTGTAAATAAATCATCAAATATGCATATATATATATATATATATATGTGTGTGTGTGTGTGTGTGTGTGTGTATGTTTGTATATTTCATTATATAGATATGTGTGTATGTGTATGTGTATGTGTGTGTGTGTGTGTGTGTGTAAGTTGAAAATGGAAATGAATCCCACGATATGTTGAAAGGAGAAATAAATAAAGGAAAGAAAATGTTGAATGGATAAAATAGATTTACTAACACGTGTTTCGTCCAGGAGATTGTTCATGTACACATGAATTCTATGTATTATTATTTTCAATTATACTAATAATAGTAATAATAATAATAATAATAATAATAAATAATAATAATAATGATAATAGAAAATTATAAAATATTTAGCTTACAAAGAATAACGGCTTTCATCAGAATAAAATGTTTGACATTTGAAGTTAAAGCAGTAAAAAAACAAAAAAATAAACAATAAAAAAAAGAATTCTTCTTTCGAACACTGCAAAATTATTTCATTTATTTATTTTCCGTTTCAACACACATACATACATAGAGACAGACAGACAGACACAGATCCCCCCATATATATATATATATATATATATAATATATATATATATATATATATATATAAGAAATAGATGTATATTTATATTGGAGTTGCGTGGTGTAATGATCGTAGGAAATGGACTCCTTCACCTGATTTCAAATCCTTGACGAGGCTGTCTACATTTCACGTAGCAATAATACTCTTAGGAAAGGTATGCGTCTACCTGTTTTCTCTCTGGCTTTGGGTAAATAGTAGGGTAGACTGAGCTCTTTAGCCTGGCTAGAAAGTTCTCCTGAAGTCACCTATACAAGCAAATCTGTATTAATCCGCCCTGAGTGGATTCTGGATGTTGTGTAGAAGATCTACTTGGAGCAGTGACAGATAGGCTCGTTTGGCGAGGGAGAGCTATGTGAATCCATACTAACAGCGTGACCTAATATATATATATAATATATATATGTGTGTGTGTGTGTGTGTGTGTGTGTGTGTATGTTTCGTTAAACTGTACTGACGATTCTTGTCGGACGAGTTTTTGTTCAATCCTTTCTAATTTTCTGGTCATCTTTTTAATGTCTGGGTGGAACTGGGGTAGCAATCTACCAAAGGTTTCATTACGATCGCTTTCGGCATGTCCATCTGCCATCTTCAGGTATGAAACTGATAGGATGTTTCAGGTGTCTCGTTTTTAAAACAATGAGCAGTAACGTAGGAATTGGTAGTGGGAGGTAGTAGGAATTGGTTGTAAAATTAGAAAGGATCGAACAAAAACCCGTCCGACAAGAATCCTCAGTACAGTTTAAAGAAACATGTTTGAAAGAAAAAATGCTGCCATAATACACTTGTATATATATATATATATATATATATATATATATATATATATATATATATATATATATATAAAAATTTATACTTTCTACATGTAGACCGCCTTCTGGAGAACTAAAATATTATTGGTAGCTAACTATAACAAGATTAACTACTGATGTTACGTCAGTGAAAACGTATTAGCAGCAATGGATATATATATATATATATATATATATATATATATATATATATATATATATATATATATAGTATTTGTTTTCGTTTTTCCAATATATTATGTAGTATGTTAATATTGTCTCTGTATATATATATATATATATATATATATATATATATATATATATATATATATATATATATATATGAAAATTTATATATGTCTATAAGATAAGTATATATATATATAAATATTTATATGTAAAAATGTACATATGGATATATGTATATAAAACAACTGTAATTATTCAAAAAACAAATAAAATATAAAATATAGAGGGAAAAACACATCACACATATAAAATATGAAAATAAAATGTAAGAAAAAAAAAATGCAGAGAATGAAAATATACAAAAATAAAAAAAAAAAATATATAAATAAAAAAAATCCAAACGAAGCGGTAATTCTTATAATTACTACGAGACGACTCGACGATTAATGCCAGTATTATGTACATCCGTTCAATAAATTCTTATTATCGTTCAAGATTGTGGCAGATAAGTACTTAATTACAATGTAGTAAAAAGCCTGGCACTGTCATCTGTGAGTAAAAGAGACAACCCACCTTTGAGAAGAAGGAATAAATCCTCTTCGAGCAAGAGAATATTGAATATTGGAAAATCTTGGAATTCCAGACTTACCTGCAAATATAAAATAAAAAAGAAATAATTATACACATTTGTAAAATATCTGTATGTGATTATGTCACATATAAATGTTCATAGAGGGGAAAATAAAGGAGAGTAAAGGAAATTATAAGAAGAAATGTTTGTTTTAGTATGAAGAATGTTATTTTTTCTTGTGTGGATCGTTAAAGAATGAAGATAGTTTTCTGTGTATATTTGTAAAACTTCTCTATGATTATGTCACATATAAATGTTCATAGAGTGGAAAATGAAGGAGAGTAAAGGAAATATATTTTATATATATATTTACCAACCCCTCCGCACGTACCAACCAACCAACCAACAAACCAACAAGGAGCAAAAGAGCTTATAGTGTCGTTGCAGTATCAGACACATGGCCATTTTAACAAAAGTTAATGGGCACATACACACACACACACACATACACATACATACACAAACACATACAAACACATACACACACATACATACAAATACACCCATACACACAAACACATACACTACATACACATACACACACATACACACACAAACACATACACATATACACATACCCACATTAATACATACACATACACACATACACATACGCACAAATACATATACACATACACACATACATACACACATACAAACACACACACATGCACACACATACACATACACACACACACACACACACACATATACACACACATACACACACAAACACATACACACATACACACGTATACACATATCTGGAAATGGAAATTTCTGGTGGCCGCTAACTACGAAGAAAATTGCAAAGCTCTCTTTAAAACGGATAGAGCACTCCCGGTGGCGTTGTATGCTTATAACAGTAAGAATACCCTTTCCAAAAGTGTGTGTGTAGATGATACGTTGGTAAGAATCCCTGACTGATTACAAATCGGTCGTGTTTCAATCCTAGCATGAAGCATTGGCTAGTCACTCTGATGAGCCGTGAAACAGTACTGTATGTGGATGACAATGTATATATATATATATATATATATATATATATATATATATATATATATATATATATATATATATGAAGTAAATGGAAGTGAATCCGACAGTATGAATTAAACATTTTTAGGAAAAAACGAATGATGTTATTAGTTCGCTGACAGCATCTGTTTCGACCTTTTAAAAAGCGGTCTTCTTCAAGAGCGAAATATTTATGATGGAGAGACGGAATAAGTAAACCGTAAAAAAAAAAAAATGCAAACGAACGTTCATGTTCGGAGCTGGAATGTTTTTTAAATTTTGAAAATGCATATTCTGTGTTAAAAATAAAATAAATTTTATTTTTAAAATCAGAAGCATTATAATCCACAAGAAAACTCAAAAGAGTTTGTTGTAAAATTATATAAAAAAAGGTATCAAAATTGTTCATGATTCCATCCACAAAAAAGCAAGTTAAAAGTCCACAGCACAATTGAAGAATGATGGAAAATTTCAAAGGATTTGTAATGTTGACAAATCCGTAGTGTTGTAGTTCTTATTAACCTCCGGAGATGTAAAAATCCAGATATTTTGTTTTGAAATATGAAGTAAATGGAAGTGAATCTGACTGTATGAATTAAACATTTTTAGGAAAAAACAAATGATGTTATTAGTTCGCTCCGAACATGAACGTTCGTTTGTACCCCTCCTGTTATTTAACGGTTTACTTATTCCGTCTCTCCATCATAAATATTTCGCTCTTGAAGAAGACCGCTTTATTAAAAGGTCGAAACAGATTCTGTCAGCGAACTATATATATATATATATATATATGTATATATATATATATATATATAACATGTTTAGTTAGAGGAATATGTTTAGTTAAGTAAATAAAAGTTAAATAAATAATATGGTTTTGTGGTTGATGAATGTCTTGGCAACAAGACTGACCTAGAAGAAGAAATGAATCAAGGACGACCAACCAGCAAGAACAGAGAAATAGAAGTCATAGAGAAAAATAGAAATGACTAGAGATCACCAATTGCCAAGGAAGTAAGTTATGCATCTCTCTATCTAACTGTGTCTATCTCCCCCTCTCTCTCCAGTAAAAGAACAGTAGTGTATGTACCCAACATGGGTATCTGTGTATGAGTATGCAACACAGTCGGTGTATTCTAACGCCCTAGCTGTTGGATTATTTTGTGATATCAGCCGTGCTGTAATCCATCACTTAAATTTATAGACTAAGCGAGGTCACGTGGTTTAAATCTCAGCCATTCGACAGCCCGAATACGTGGTTGGTTAACTATTTAATTGCTGATATTGACAGACGTCCATTTGCACGAATTGACGAACGACCCGCAACACTGAGAAGCACCAAGGAACAACCAAAGGATCATACCCAATATTAAGGGACGCCAAGAAGTAACCAAAGGATTCTTCACTAAGGATCGTGCTCTGCTTTAACACAAGGGATCACCACCGGAGAGTGCTCTTGCTTGAAGCCGAAGGGTGGCCACAAACATCGTAACACCAGCCAACAGGGCGGCTTGTGCATAGTGTCGAAACAGATCTAAGAATATCAAATAAGTCAGTGTATTCGAATAATGTCTTGGAAAGAAAAGACGTCTGTTTGATGGCCGATTACCAGAAGACTTAAAGGTAGCCTGTTATTAACCTTTCTGTTTACTGTGAACAAGTTTATGGCGGGCAGGTTGGCGGAAGAAAAACAGAAAAGAAGCAAAAAGAAAGAAGAGAAGAGAAACAGAAAATGGCGAGCTCTCTTCCATTGTGTCCGAACGATGACAATGGTAACTGGGCCAGTGAGTTTGAGGTGAAAACGAGACAAAAGGCCAGTCGAAATGGTTTAATGCAAGACCAGGTCATTGAGGAGAAAAAGATAAACAAAAAGAAAGGAAAGGAAAGGAAAGGAGAGGGAGAGGGAGAGAGAGAGAGAGAGAGAGAGAGGGGGGGAGGAAATATGATGGTGGTGATGTAGAATGGGGGAAGTAGTGAATTAAATTGTATGGAAAAATAATTCAAGAGAGACAGAGAGAGGGGGAGATAGATAGATAGATAGATAAAGAGAGAGAGAGATATAGAGAGAGAGAAAGAGAAAGAGGCGGAGAATGAGAGAGAGAGAGGAGAGGGGGGAGTGAACGAAATATGATGGTGGTGAAGTAGAATGTATACTGGTTGATGTACCAGTGATATGTCACATATATATATATATATATATATATATATATATATATATATATATATATATATATATATATATATATATTTAGCATAATGGAGATGGTGTGTTTTTCTGTCTGTAACTGAAACTATATTTCTCATCGAATCACAATTCCCTTAGTTATTTATGTCATATTCTACATGATTTTATTTTTTAAAACTCAATTAATAATAGAATTTTATTACATTATTAATACTGTTGTCCTTATCTAGATACTAATAACATCCAATTGTATTTATATATACAACAAAATAGCGGTTTACAGTGTGACCGGAAAGGCTGACTTTTATATTGATATTAAGAATTTGATTTTTAATAAATATGTGTTTAGTGTTATTGATTTGTAATTTTTTGGTTTTATTTTGATGTATATGAGCAAAAATCTCGGGCTTAAAACTTAAAAGAAATCCATTAATGAAGAAATTACTGTAATTTTATTCTTTACTTCCTATTCCAACTAAATAGTTAAATTAGGATAATTTAGTAATGAAAGACGGGAGTGATGGAAGAGTAAGTTTCAGTGTGTTCTATTTTTCAATTATACCCCACTCTGTTTCAAATATTTTTATCTGCATTCTTATTTAGTTTCATTAGCCTTTATAATTTAATATGATATCTTATTACATTAAAACTTAACCCAGGGTGCATATATTTGCTAGTATATATATATATATATATATATATATATATATATATATATATATATATATACATCGGTACTGCTGTATGGCTGCACCAGCTGGACCCTAACTAAGCGACTAGAGAATAAACTAGATGGGCGCTGCACAAGAATGCTGCGGGTGATCATGAACAAGACGTGGAAACAGCACCCTATGAGAAAACAGCTGTACGGCCACCTGCCACATATCACACAAACCATCTGAGTAAGACGAACAAGACACGCAGGACACTGCTGGAGAAGCAAGGACGAACTCATAAGCGACGTCCTCCTGTGGAAGCCAGCACATGGACAAGACAGTGTGGGCCGACCAGCAAAAACGTACGTTAATCAGCTCTGTGCGGATGCGGGATGCTGCATAGAGGACCTCCTGAGAATGATGAGCGATAGGGACGGATGGAGAGCGATTTTCATGGATATCCTCGCTGAAACCGCGACATGATGATGATGATGATGATGATGATGATATATATATATATATATATATATATATATATATATTTATATATATATATATATACAGTGGTTAACTTCTGAATGATATAGTTAAATTTACCACGTCAGGACCAATATCTTTTAAGGATATATACACGTATTTGTCCCTTCTATCTGTCTCTGTCTCTATCTTTGTCAAAGACACACACACACACACACACACACACACATATATATATATATATATACATATATATAAATATGTTCAGCTGCACCGACTACAGTGGTTAGCTTCCGAGTGATATAGTTAAAAGTTACCACATCGGGCCCAATATGTTTTAAGTATATAGACCTATTTGTCCCTTCTCTCTGTCTTTGTCACTGTCTTTGTCTCTCTTTCAACACACACACACACACACACACACACACACACATATATATATATATATATATATATATATATATATATATATATAAATTATCTTTCTGTCTTCCAATCTCTCCATATCGATTTTGCTGTCTTAAAATGTAATTTCTGGCGCTATGCCCAATACTCAAAATACCGAGAAAAAATTTCTCCTCTCCACTCGGCAAACACTAAACGAAATACAAAATGGTTGAGCGTCTTCTTGAAAATTGCAGACGCCTGACACGTTCGACAGTAAAATCAACGGGTTTATCAGTAACTCACTTGTAAAAAGCAGCTCTTGGCGGAAGAGGCAAAAAAATAAAATAAAAAATAAATAAATAAAAAAATAAAACTAAAAACTAACCAAAAATCTAGAAAACTTAACCTGTACACTTTCGGGTTAGATACACACGAATTCTTTTCCGCCTTGTCGGTGGGGCGTTAGAATGCACCTGACTGCACCTCTGCAGAGGGGTAAGACTCCCCCAATGGGGCCACCTGTTGGCCGTGGGTGGCGACCCGTGATGCTTAAGGAAGAGCCCAGGTGGATGAGCAGTTCGTGACATGCAATACTCCACTTTGGCCCCTTGGGCTAGACGGCGGTCGAGAGGCCCCCTCCGATCAATCGGCTGGTCACGTCAAGCCCTAGCACCTATATGATTTTCCCAACCCTATTGCCTTTATGGCAAGCCCCAACCCCTTTTTTATCATATGGGTGCTAGAAGGCGGTGGCTGAGGGTCTACATGTCCTGGGAATGACGTTAAACTCTATCTGATGGTGAGGTTCCAGTTTTGGAGGTTTGGGGAATGTGGAGCACCCCTTCGTCACCATTGCTCCCTGGTCCACTTTGACCCAGAGTGGTAGTACCTGTTAGGGTCCCATCTATGGGTTAAATAGAAAAATGTATTTATAAAAAAATTGTATTATCCATTAAGAATTGATTTATTTCAAAACTTTATTGGCATTAAATGACCCACTGGGGTTGATATGCCGTAAAACAAAACAAACCAAACAAACCAAACGAATTCTTTTACTTTTCGACGAATTCCAATATGACTGCTCACATTTAACGCAAATTCGGTCAAACTGTCGCAAATTTAAGAATTTAGAAATAGAAGCCTTTTTTTTAATTTGAATTTTTACAATAAATAAATGACAAAATCTATTAATAATGGAGATTCGGTACTACTTGTCTGAAACTGATACGACGTCACTGCTTACGTCGCCAAAAAACCAAAATTGCCAATACATAGAATAAAGAACAATTAATATTAATATTTAAAAAAAATAGATAAAAAATCTGTTCCTTATAATTAAACATTTGAATATTGATATAATGCTAATTTGAATAAACAAACAATATAAACTATGAAATAAATTTAAAAATGATATTATTACTTTAAATGAGTGGTTCTCAACCGGGATCCATATGGACCCCCGGGGACCATATAACATTTTTTGGGACCCAGGCAAGATGTATTTAACTATAAAAATACAATGGATTTTTAAACAACGAATGGCTAGGGGGGGTCATCAGCATAAAATAGGATTAAAAGGGCGTCAATAGGTAAAAAAAAAAGTTGGGAAATCATTGCCTTAAATGGAAAAAATATGTACAGAATTTGTAATCAATTAAAAAAAATCATTTTTTACTCTGTCGCTTTTTGCATTAACAAGAAATTACCCAGGCAAGTAATATGTATTTCAACTATAAAAAACAATGGGATTTTTAAACAACGAATGATTACGGGAGGGTCCACCATAGTAAAATGTGATTAAAAGGGGGTCAATAGGTAAAAAAAAATTGAGAAACCATTTAAATGGAAAAATATGTACGAAATATGTACGAAATTTGTAATCAATTTTTAAAAAAATCATTTTTTACTCTGGCACTTAACTAAAATTAACTAAAAACTGTCTAAAAAACTGACACTTAACGAAAATTAACTAAAAACTGTCTAAAAACTGACACTTAACGAAATTAACTAAAAAAATGTCTAAAAACTGACACTTAACGAAAATTAACTAAAAACGGTCTAAAAACTGACACTTAACGAAAATTAACTAAAAAATGTCTAAAAACTGACACTTAACGAAAATTAACTAAAAAACTAAAAACTGACACTTAACGAAAATTAACTAAAAAAATGTCTAAAAACTGACACTTAACTAAAAAAACTACTTAACGAAATTAACAAAAAACTGTCTAAAAACTGACACTTAACGAAAATTAACTAAAAACTGTCTAAAAACTGACACTGACTAAAATTAACTAAAAACTGTCTAAAACTGACACTTTAACGAAAATTAACTAAAAATATGTCAAAAACTGACACTTAACGAAAATTAACTAAAAACTATCTAAAAACTGACACTTAACGAAAATTAACTAAAAACTGTCTAATGAATAAATAGCTACGGTTTTCTGTCAAATGTATGTGTAAAATATTCAAAATGATTATTTATCTAATAATTAATAGACACGCGCAAGATTTCACTGTTTGGAAAAAAAGCCCTCGTATAACAGGTACAAGGAATGCCTGTGCTTGGCAAAGCCCCCTGTTCTGTATATAAAATAAGCTACTGGTGGGTGTGACTCCGTGAACCCGGAGGGCGATGAGGCTCTCGTGTAGCAGGTTCACAAAATGTCCTGGGAGGTGGCAAAGCCTACCGCGCTCAAATCCAAGTCCTAAAGGACGGGTGACATAACTGCTGTGTTAACTTCTGATGGCTGGAGAAAAGGGGATTTGATTTTGGCGGTATTGCCTTTTATACTACCGATTGCAACGCCACCTTGCGGCTTGACGAACAAACCGTGGCAAGTAAGGGAAATAATTCAAACATCCCCATTATTCTTTTTAAATCATTTGTCTGTGATATCTGACTTGAATTCATTTATTCTGTTACAGGTTTAATGTGACTGTTCAGTTGAAATAAATGTTTGCCTCTCTTCGCTCCCTTGAAAGAGGGTTTGAGAGGCAAACATTATTCCAATGACAAGGAAGTGAAATCTGTAGTGAATAAGTGGCTCAAAGAACAGTCTACAGAATTTTACGGGGCGGTGATACATGCTCTCATTCGAAGCTGGAACATTGCTATTGAGAGAAACGGTGGCTATGTGGAGTGGTAGGAATGTGATCCACAGAGAACCAGCTTCATTTTTATGTATGATACATGTAACTGTGTTGGTAATTATACCTATCCTAAAGACAATGGCATTCCTTTTTGACTCACCTATGTGGAGAAGTAGGGATGTGATCCACAGAGGACCATGCTTTATTTTGATGTATGATACATGTTCCTGTGTTCGTAATTATACCTGTCCTTAACAAAATGGCATTACTTTTTTAAACACCTGTGTGGAGAAGTAGGGATGTGATACACAGAGGACCAGGCTTCATTTTGATGTATCATACATGCTCCTGTGTTGGTAATTGTACCTGTCCTAAACAAAATGTCATTACTTTTTGACTCACCCTCGTACACACACACACACACACACACACACACATATATATATATATATATATATATATATATGTGTGTGTGTGTGTGTGTGTGTGTGTGTGTGTAGAATTAAACAAAAGACACATCTCCTGTTTAACAATTTTATTTTTGATCTTTTCGAGTTTTCTGGCCAACTTTTTAATGTTTGGGTGGAATTCGTGGATAAGTCCATTAAACGACCTTGTGTCATACCCGCATAAGTAGGATGTGAGGTAAATAAATAAATACATTGAACTAAATCCGGGTGCAGGGACTGGCAACTATGAACCGATTGCGAGTAAACATGTTTACCAATACAAGATACATACTTTATGAACCCAAGTGTGGGACGGGCATTACTACAAATGGCTTTCAAGACAAGGTCACTGACCACACGCACCATAATTGGACACATTTCTCACTGTACAACGTATAGAATGTGTCGCTTAGAGACACCAGAGATCGTAAGAGAGGGGGAAGAGGAGTAGCAGGAGAGGAGAGTAGAAGGAGGACAAGGAGGAAGAGGAGTTGGAGGAAGAGGAGTTGGAAGAGGAGGAGGGGAAAATCAAAGTGAGCAAACTGTTAGATAAGCTTGTAGGTAATATTGTCTGAGCGCGAAAAACGAATTGTGTCCAATCAATAATCTATAGAGATCAGTGGGCATCTACTAATATATGTACTTGACAGTGTTCAATACCTACAGAGGCAAACAATAAAAACCCTCTGAGATATTAAAGGTTGGCTTCATAAATCAGTATCTGTGGTGTGGTGTGGTGAGTGTCGGAAGGTGCGCGTCTGGAGTGTGTGGCGTGGAGATGGAAGGGAGACAGGAAAACAAAGACTTTGACAGAGAAGAGAAAAGAAGAAGAAGAAGAAGAAGAAGAGAGATAGATAGATAGATAGATAGAAGAGAGAGAGAGAGAGAGAGAGAGAGAGAGAGAGAAGAAGGCAGTAAAAGAAAGAATGAAAGATAGAAAGAAGAGATGCAAGTGGAGTGTGTGGCGTGGAGATGGAAGGGAGACAGAAAAACAAAGACTTTGACGAAGAAGAAGAGAGAGAGAGAGAGAGAGAGAAGAGAGAGAGAGAGAGAGAGAGAGAGAGAGAGAGAGAGAGAGAGAGAGAGAGAGAGAGAAAGGCAGTGAAAGAAAGAATAAAAGAAGAAAGAAGAGATGCAAGAAGAACAAACAAAGAGGGGGTGAAAGAAAAAAAAAAAAGAAAAGAATTAGAGAAAGAAATGTATTAAAAGGCAAATTGGGATAATTCAAGATAAATGAGAGGTTATAGAATAAGAGTAAAATAAAAAAAATAAAAAAGAAAAAATATAAAACAGCCACGAGAGAGAGAGAGAGAGAGAGAGAGAGAGAGAGAGAGAGAGAGAGAGAGAGAGAGAGAGAGAGAGAGAGGCAGGCAGACAGACAGACAGAGACAGAGACAGAGAGAGATACGAAATGAAAGAGATGGATAATAAATGATGGATAATGAATGAATTGGTACACACACACACATACACACACAGACACACACACACACACACACACACACACATATATATATATATATATATATGTATATATATGGGAGTAAATATGGAAATAAATCCGACAATATTAAGAAATTTGAAAAAAAACAAGTGTTCCAAAAATGAGATGAATTTATTTATCGACGCTTAAACGTTTCGGTTTCTTTAAACCTTCATCAGGATTCACCCATAATACATCCTGATGATGGTTTAAAGAAACCGAAACGTTTAAGCGTCGATAAATAAATTCATCTCATTTTTGGAACACATGTTTTTTCAAATTTCTTAATATATATATATATATATATATATATATACAGAGAGAGAGAGAGAGAGAGAGAGAGAGACAGACAGAGACAGAGACAGAGACAGAGACAGAGAGACAGAGACAGATAATGAACGAACCTAAATAGATAGATAGATAGATAAATAGATGGATAATGAACGAACTGAAATTGATGGATAGCTAGTTTTTAGAAAAAGAATAGATGTCTGTACAAAATATTAAAATTAAATGTAAGAATGTATTCATTGTTATGATTTTTTAATCATTTCTTACTTTTCCATTCTATCTATAATTCACCCTCTCTCTCTCTCTCTCTCTCTCTCTCTCCTCTATATATATATATATATATATATATATATATATATATATATATGCAAAAAGTAAAGTTGGTGAATGGGGTATTGTCGATATCAGCCGGAAAGCTAGGGAGTATATTCCCTTTTTGCTACCATTAAACCGGGCAAATTATTTTGCTTAGGTGGAGCGTCACATCTACCATCAGCTCCCCACTTTTATAATATATATATATATATATATATATGGATGTGTAAGAGATGGTGAACAAATTGAGATAGATAGATAGGAAAGAAGGTGTGATAAAGAGGAAAATAATATTCATAGAAAGCACATATGAGAGAAACAATGAGCGGAAAATAACAGGATATATATATATATATATATATATATATATATATTCTCTGTTGGGGTACCAAGTTTCTTGATACAAGGTGATTCTAGGCTGGTCCTATTCCCTACCAGTAGTTTGTTGTAGAATTAAGGTTCCGTATGAGAGCTCACTGTTTAATTTTTATAAACAGGGCAAATTAATTTGTGAATAAAAAGGCCTTAAATACCATGGGTATCGTGGTTATGGACCATTTCCACTCGGGGTCTCTGGGGCCCACCGAGCTTCTTCAGACCACGTTTTTATAAAAGTCTTAATAAAATAAAAACGTGGTCTGAAGAAGCTCGGTGGGCCCCAGATACCCACGAGTGGTCCATAATCACGATGGTCCATAATCACGATACCCCTGGTATTTAAGGCCTTTTTATTCACATATATATATATATATATATATATATATATATATATATATATATATAGAGAGAGAGAGAGAGAGAGAGAGCGTGCGCGATTATATATATATTATATATATATATATATAAAGAGAGAGATAGAAAGAGAGACAAACAGACAGACACAGAGAGAAAGAAAGACAGGGACAGAGACAGACAGACAGAGAATGAGAGGAACATAGAAAACAGAATATAAAAGGAAGGAAGAAAGGAGAGAGGTAGTGTGTATGTGCGTAATAGAGAGAGGGGGAATGAGCATGTAAAAAGAAAGACATCAAATATATATTCATAGAAAGAGCGAGTCTGGAGAAAAAAAGGCTAAAAAGAAAGGAGGGAGGAGAGAAAGAGAGTAAGAAGGAGAGAGAGAGAGAAAGGAAGAGAGAGAGAGAGAAAGGAAGAGAGAGAGAGAGAGAAAGAAGAGAGAGAGAGAGAGAGAGAGAGAGAGAGAGAGAGAGAGTCGTAGAAAAATAGTCTGTAAAAAGAAGGAAGAACAAAAGTAGTAACAGAACGTGAAATTTTAAATGGGATAAAAAGAGAGAGAAAGAGAAAGATAGAGAGAGAGAGAGAGAGAGAGAGAGAGAGAGAGAGAGAGAGAGAGAGAAAGAAGAAAAGAAGAAGAAGAAGAAGAAGAAGAAGAAGAAGAAGAAGAAGATTACAAAAGGGGGAAAATGGTTATCTTTGACGAGTGAAAGTTTTGAAGCTGTTTCTTGCTTTCGGCTATGTATAGCTTGATTTTGATGTAGGTAATCCGGAGGTGTGTCCATTTAAACTCATATTTAAAAGTTGGTCGCAGCCATCAATCGCCTTCATCCGGGTCCTTTGAAGCCGATTCATGGCTTAAAATGATTCATTTCTATTCGAAAACTCACCAATCAATAATCGATATAATAAATAACTTCGCTCGTTTGTATCTTTATTATTTCGCTTCAAACTTTATTTCTTTTTATCTCCAGTGGATAGAAATTCGTACAATACTTAGAAATATGCGGGTGAGGCTACGCTGAGATATAAACAATCGCGTTAAGTTCACCAGGAAATATAAATTAAGGCAAAAGTGCTCAGTGTTTGAAATTTTGCGGCTTTTCAGAACATTAGTAGTGACGTAGTTTCGGTTATAGACATCTTTTATTATAATGGAGATTGTGTGTTTGTCTGTCTGTAACCGAAACTAAATCACTACTCAAATCACAATTCCCTTAGTTATTGACATCACATTCACCATGAATTTATCTTTTATTTAAACCTCAATTATCGATAAAATTCTTATACCTTATTAATACTGTTGGTTCTACATACTAATAACATGCAAGTATATTTATATATTCAACAAAATAACGGTTTACAGTGTAAACGAGAAGGCTAATTTGCATATTGATATTAAGAATTTGATTTTAATAAATATATGCTTAATATTATTGATTTCTAATTGTTTGGTTTTCTCTTAACGAATCTGAGCAAAAATCTCGGGTATAAATCTTAAAAGAAATCCATAAACCAGACGATTGAACTGTAATTTTATTAAATAATTCATAATCTAACTAAATAGATAAATTAGGAAAAATGAAAGACGGGAGTGATGGCAAATGATGGAAGAGTTAGATTTAAAGCTGTTCTATTTTTCGATTATACCCCCTCAGTTTATCATTTTCTAAATAGTTTCTAATTTGATACAATATTTTATTACATCAAAACCTAAATTCTTGCACCCGAAGGGTGCATATATTTGCTAGTTTACATAATCTCCATTAAGATAGGATTTACAAGAGAAGAAGGAAGTTGAGAACGATGTAAGGGAAAGTAGTGAAAGAAAGAAAAAAAGAAAGGAAGAAAGAAGAAGAAATGGATGGAATATATATATATATATATATATATATATATATATATATATATATATAATCCAAAAGTCCAGAGAAGAAATCTTCCTTACGACACAAGAGTTTTATTTAAACAAAACCAAGTCGCAGTTTGAGAGCTCAATGTGTGCTCTTAATGTTAGAGTCACAGAGCAACTATATAAGTAAAGAAATAACAAAAGACTTAGAGATTTAGCATTATAGTCTATTTCAGGGAGCTTAGACAAATAGTCTAACTCTCCCGACTCATCAGATGCGAATGATTTGGGAGATTTAGACTATTTGTCTAAGCTCCCTGAAATAGACTATAAAGCTAAATCTCTAAGTCTTTTGTTATTTCTTTACTCATATATATATATATATATATATATATATATATATATATATGGAGTAAATATGGAAATAAATCCGACAATACTAAGAAATTTTAAAAACGAAGTGTTCCAAAAATAAGATGAATTTATTTATCGACGCTTAAACGTTTCGGTTTATTTGAACCTTCATCAGGATAGATTATGGGGTGAAGAAATCGATGGATGTTTTGTAGATGACAAGAGTTAGAAAAATATTTATAAAAAGTTTGTAACCGTATTTGTTCAGTTGTTTTTTCCAAAAATATAACGCTGAACAAAAACAGTTACTAACTTTTTATAAAGATTTTTCTAAGAGATGAATCTATACATGAAATATATTTTTGAGTCGTATTTTTGTCATATTTTTGTCGGCAAATTAAGGTAGATATTTTAACCACCCCCCGCATATTTTATTGGCAAATCAATGTACATATTTTACAATCCCTCTTTTAAGAAACAGTGAGAGAGCTTTAACTCAAGATAATTATACTTTTTACATACTGAACTATTTTACAATAGCTATTAAGTAAATACATCAAACGTTGTAATATTCAAATTATTATACTTTGGTATATCCAAAGTTCCCGCTAGTAAGAATAATCCTTCCTGAGTTAATGCATCCTTATAAGATATTTATGGGAGAGTGGTTTGTCCAAGGCCTCATTAACATATTTTTTGAGGTGTGTGGTATACAAGTTACCGTTATATGAAATGGACACGTTGAGATGAGTGCAGATCCTGGACACAGCTATTTGCATTTCACACAGCACTAATGCCCTTTGGAAAGATATGAATACAACTATGCTCCCTCCAGGTATGGGTAAATAGTAGGGCATGCTGGGTTCTTTAACCTTGGTATGGCAACTACTCTAGGAGAAGGAAAACTCTGAATTCAAACCAAAGAGGGGATCTCTACTTTGAGAGCTCTTCCTCTCCCTCCTTTCACTTTTCAACTATATTTCACTATATCAATAAAAAAAAGTCGGCAGAGTAGCCTATCATCATTATCAGCCAGAGTCTATCCCCTTTTCATTAGCGCTAGACCAGGGAGATTATTCTGCATCTGAGGTGGAGCACTACACCTACCATCAGCTCTCTGATACATAATTATGGATCCATAATATCTTTTTAAGGTAGTGTAGAAATCATTATGGCGATCAGTACAGCTGATGGCCTTGAGAGTGAGTGACAATGCTTGACCTCACTCTGACCTTGCCTTGCAGGATAGACCGTGAGAATCGGAGGGAGATAGAAAGCCCCCTTCCGGTTTAAGGATACTAAATAAGTAAGTTAGAGAGTTAGAAGAGAAGCGAAGCTAGCAAGATGTGAGTCTCACTGCACAGTTGTCTGGTCTGGGGGTCTAGGAATAAAGTAACATCATCGTAAATCGATTTCTTGTGTTAATTACTAAAAACTAACAATGACACAGGGCTTCTGATAAGGAATGATCCCCAACAGAAACCAGACCCGGAATCCTCAATAGAAGACCAGACGAGACCTTAGAAGATACACCAGACCAAGATAGATGATAGACGATCAGAACCAAGCCGGCCAGAAGAGAAGTATATAACATATAGATATTTAGAGCCGGTAAAAAAGGCTATACAACATCTCTACTACCACACAGATTGAAGCTGCCAAATGCAATCCTTATAAAATTATATAAATTCGTAACTTCATGCGCATTAATAAATTCGTAGATATAATTTTCATTAACCCTTCCTGCTCCTACGGTAATAATTATACCACGCTCGTCCAAATTAATTAAATTATGAAAGTCCAGAGGTTCCCTTTCCTAAATAATACAAGTGATTTTTTTCTTACATATCACAACCTATGTGAAATGCAAACAGCTGCATCCAGGATTTGAACTCGTCTCGCCGTGCCCATTTCATACGTTGGCATTAAATAACTCACGAAGTTTGATATGTCATTAAACAAAGAAAGCAAACTAACCAAACATATTCTACACAAATGCCTATTTTTTGAAAAATTCTAATGTTAATTTTTGCTAATGTATACATATACAAAAGGCAGCTGTTATATATGAATGAATGTATGTATATATATTTACCAACCCCTCCGCACGAGCAGGATGTGACACAAGGTCAATTTCTTAAGCGGAGTTCAACAGGTTTGAATTCAGAGTTTTCCTTCTCCTAGACTGGTTACCTAGCCATGGTTAAAGATCCCAGTATGCCCTACTATTTACCCATAACTAGAGGGAGAGTAGGATTCATACCTTTCCCAAGGGTATTAGCGATAAGTAAAATGCAATTACCACGTGCTGGATTTGAACTCGGGGCGACGAGTCCATTTCCCATGACTTTAACCATTACACCACGCGCTTCCTTATAAATGTATGTATATGTATGTAGGAATGTATGTATATGAATATATGTATATGTATGTATGATAATTAATGAATTTAGGCGGGCATATATGTTCAAATGTAAGGCTAAACAAATCGAGAAAATGTCAATCCCTGAATGTACATTTCGACCTATTAGGTCTCAGCAGCAAGGTTATAGACATGGGAGATTGCTCCGTGTGTGACTCGAAACCTCGACTGTCAAGCTGACTGGCGAAGTCTCTGTCGGCTAAAAGCCATATAAAAATAAACACATTTGTTTGTTTACTTACCCTCATATGTATGTATGTATGTATATTAGGATGAAACTACGAAAATAAAACAATTAATTTTAATTATCTTCCCCAATATAAATCAAATCTTCATTATTTCTGCACAAAACCAAACTATATTGATAGGGAATATATATATATATATATATATATATATATATATATATATATATATATATATATTTGCTTGAAGCCAAAAAATATAAATAATAATATACTTTACTCAACAATGCTTCTAAAGCAAATTATCAAAACCTCGTTCCTTACGCCGGATCATAGGCCTAATTTGCGAACTTCTCAACGTCCACTCTACTTTGTATAGTAGTAGTAGTAGTAGTAGTAGTAGTTACGTATTTATCCCTGAATAGTTAATTTCGCATGTATCGTATGCGGCGTTTCGGTGGGCCAGGGGTAGAGTCTCTGATTCTGCGCGCTGTTCCCTGTTTCGATTTCTGTCGGAGGGAAATCGTAAGTATACATCACTGACGAGACTTAATAAAGCTGAAACAGCTGTACGATGTTCTTATTATTTTTTTTATTTCCGTAGTTTCCTCTGGACATACATACACATAAACACATACATACACACAACTGCCCTTTATAGACTTATAGACTAGGTATCCCCAATATGTCGAAAAATCAATGTTTTTACAAAACAAATTTACCCC
This sequence comes from Doryteuthis pealeii, assembly GCA_023376005.1. Classification (NCBI taxonomy): domain Eukaryota; kingdom Metazoa; phylum Mollusca; class Cephalopoda; order Myopsida; family Loliginidae; genus Doryteuthis; species Doryteuthis pealeii. The sequence continues at coordinate 7,553,793 of CM042171.1, read as the reverse complement.
ACTTTCGTTTTAAAAACAAATTAACAAAAATCAGGGAATTATGTGATTTAAATGTTTTTACGGCAACTACGGCGACCATGTTAAGTTATATTTGACTAAAATTGATCGCTAAAATATTTTTAATGTATTAAAAATAAATTACATATGTATTATTATTATTTTCACTGATGCTCATTATGTTACTACATTTAATTCATTTTAATTCATTTTTTGGACCAGAGAAACCAGAAGGTTCCTAGTTCGATACCGGTCCTCGCCAACTCAGCGTATGAGTAGCACAGGTATCTGTGCGGTAATGTAAGGAGCTGATGGTAGGTGTGGCGCTCCACCTCAGATGCTAAAACAATCTCCTTGGTCTAGCGCCTTTGAAAAGGGGATAGACTCCTTCGCTGACTGGCTGATACCGACTTTAGACCGCCCCGTCGATTTTACTTACTTACTTACCTTTAGGTACCCCTTTTTGATTTTGATAAAGAAAGGACATATTTTTCATTTACACCGTCAATATCCGGTTGTTTGTTGGGGGTTAGGGTTAGGGTTAGGGTTAGGGGTTAGGGTTATAATTTTAAAAAAATCTAAAAATCGTCAGTTAAAACAACCAGATATTGACGGTGTAAATGAAAAACATGTCCTTTCTTAATCGAGATCAAAAAGGGCTGCCTAAAGGTCATATGATCCATGTTTTTTTTACTGGTGCTCATTATGTTACTACTTTTCGACATAGACAAAAATTTGATTTTAAATGATCGATTTAATTCATTTTAATTCATTTTTAAAATGAAAAGCAGACGAAAAATTGGGTAAACCTAGTGTCTACGGATTAACGAGATGTATTTGTTAACCATTACCCGACGAAGACTAATTCGTGGATTCCTCTCACTTTCGACAGGTTTCAGTAGAAAACCTGAATATCATTATTGGAATGCCTGCCTGGTGCGCAAAGAATGGTACGGTGACCTTGCCGTTTCTACGAGGAAATGCGACGGGGTAGGAGTGGGGGTCCGTGATCGCGTTTCCAATGGTAACTGCACGTGATGTCCTTCCTAAGTGTGTGTCACAAGTGATTTATATCGGGTCGACCAAATATTCGCTAGTGCACAGGTGCGCGTAGTCTCTTGTAAAGCGAAACTGGTCGCCTATGCGATATGCAATCCGGCTCTGTTTGCCTTTTGTCCCTGTCGCTGCGAGTGCCGGCTTGGCGTTCAGCGTAAACATGCCTATTAATGTGCGCCCAGGCTAGCTTTACGGCTGAGATGATAGCGCGTTCACTGTAGGGGTCAGTGAGCGGGCAAAGTATTCAAATACGACAGTGCACCACAATGTGGTAGGCTGATATAAAAATAACCCACAATATAAATAAGTTTTAAAAAAAAGTAAAGTGGTCGGGGTGGCCTAAAGTCTGTATCAGCCAGACAGAGAGTGAGTCTATTCCCTTTTCACTAGCGCTAGACCAAGGATATTTTTTGCGCCTGAAGTGTTGGGCCACACCTACAATCTGCTCCTTATTTTACCACACACATCCCTGTGCTACTCATACACTGAGTTGGCGAGGACCAATATCGAAATAGGGACCTTGTGGTTTCTAGCCGAACGCTCTACCGACTGAGCTAACCCGGCAAGAGCTATGTTAAAAATGATTTAAACGAACTAGCAGGACCTGTAGATATACTACAGTATGGTGCTTTAATTATTTCAACGTTAGATATGTTTATTTAAGAGTTATGTTAAAAATGATTTAAACGAACTAGCAGGGCCTGTGGATATACTACAGTATGTTGATTTGATTATTACAACTTTACATATGTTTACTCAAGAGCTATAGCAAAATAGTTCAATATGTAAAAAGTATAATAATATAGATTTAGAACATGAAGAGACATTTTCAAAGCGTACGCTGAGTTGGCGAGGACCAGTATCGAACTAGGGACCTTGTGGTTTATAGCCGAACGCTCTACCGACTGAGCTAACCCGGCTCAATATAAGTAAACAATTCTATTCACTAATAGCCATGTGTTTTCACTCTTTAACAAACAATTATAGCTTCACGCAATTATCCTTAACATAGATGATTCATAATTATACTAGAAGCAGCTACCAGGCATCGACTGGGTACAGAAGGGATTTTTTTTGTAAAGTTAGTCTCATGGACTTTGCCGTTTCGACCAATCACCGAGTGAAAGTGAAAGAAAGCGAAAAGATATTTATCTGAATGTTTGAGATGAGGCTTGATGATTAGTATTATCTGCGTTATTCGGACTATTGTCCCATCTTTATAGTTATTGTACAACGTTTCGGCCGATATGCCCTCCGGTCTTCTTCAGGTATTTCTTGTCGGACTCGGGAACCTTCTCGGACTTGGGAACCTTCTTTTCGAACTCGGTAACTTTCTTGTCGTAATCGTGAGCCATCACGGAACTTCGAACCTAACCCTTTTTTCAGTCCACGGGGGTATCCTGTTCTCATTCCGCTAACCATAGCTGGGGTAGGAGTTGTGTTAATTATTTTTCTATGTTACTGCCTCTACTCAGGATTGAACCCAGAATCCAGAGATAACTGTCACTTAGAACTGTCTTAACCTAACTACATTATCCACTAGGCCATGTGTCCAATTGGAGAAGGTTCCCGAGTCCGACAAGAAATACATGAAGAAGGCCAGAGGGCATATCGGCCGAAACGTTGTGCAAATAACAATAAAGATGGGGACAATAAATCCTTGATTTACATCAAATCAGTGACCGAAACACATGCCAGAAAATAAAAAATAAAAAATCCTGTTTTATCCATTAAACATTTTATTTCCTTTATTTTTATTTCAACACACACACACACACACAATCACACACACATACAGACACACACACACACGTATATATATATATATATAATATATATATATATGATGGACTCTCCGTCGATTTCGACGTATGAGGTTCAGACAACCTCTTTTCATCTAACCTTGTGTGTCAATCGCAGTGACATTTCATATATATATATATATATATATATATATATATATATATATATATATATAGATATACAGATAATTGTATTAAAATTGGAAATATTCAATTACTTTTCATATGCATATATGCACATATAGGTAGGTGCATAAGCAGACTTTTACCTGATCGATTTTGTCTCAAATGTGCAATCAACCCGTCAGGAGAAAATGTAATGCGGTCATCTAGGTATCCAAATCAACAGATTATCTCTAAAAGTGCGTGCACAGACACCACTGCTAATCGAGAATGTCTTCGCTCTTTCACCGGGTTAAGACCAATCCCAATAACGATAGATACTTAGCGATCTTAGCTTGGTCTGGCAAAAGGACACACACATTGAGCATCTAATGGGATCGGCAACTCGAGTAAATGGTAATCTCTCTCTCTCTCTCTCTCTATATATATATATATATATATATATATATAATATAATGAATAGTGTATGAAAAAATGAGAAAAATATTGGCATGAAAAGGTGCTCAATGCTAATAAAGCAGAGCAGATTTATAATCCTAAACTATAATCACGACTGGTTTTTAAGATCTCAACCATTGACCTCATCTGATGATTGGATTACCATGAAACTTCAAGTTATGAGTGTAAACCATAATATTACCATTGATTATATATATATATATATATATATATATATATATATATATATATATATATATATATATTAAATATCACCTGGGCTTGTTTTTGAGCAAAAATAATGAAGATGTTATTAATATTCGTGAAGATAATTTAAAAAAAATGAAATTTAAATGATAACAGCATAGAATTTTTTGCATTTAGTATTTTAAATAGGAGACATTATTTTTTCTTTTCAGATTGTCTTTTTTTACATATGGATTTTAATGGGGCATCTGTGAGGATCCATTTCGCAATTCAACAATAATGGAGACTACCTTTTTACCTCTCCCCCTCTACCCAGGTGACGCCGGATAGCCGCTTCTAGTCATGTATATAAACAAGGGTGTGAGTGTTCAGTTGTCCTGTCGGCCGGGACTGTAGAATACACAGACTGCGTCTCTGTAGACTCCCTTTCAATGGGGCCCTCTGTTGGCTTGACAGTCGGTCGGAGAGGCCCCACTCATCAATCGGCTGATCACGTCAATCCCTAGCATCTCTATGATAGTCCTATGTAATTATTCTTACATGGCAAACCACAACCCTTTTATCATGTATGTGCTAGAACAAAAAAACAAGAAGTTGAACAATTCACAAAAACAAACTTACAAGAATGAGGAGGGTCAAATGTGCGTAGTCAAACGCAGTGATGTTGTCCGAATATAATTTTGCGTTTCTATCACTGCTATGTCGACGGTTATAGGCTATGAGCCAGTCGATCCTGTAGGGGTGTTAACTCCTCTACAACCGTATATAACAATAAAGATGAGGAGAACAGTTCGAAAAAATCCGAATAATACAAATAATTGAGCCTCATCTCAAAGAATTCAGGCAAATCCCATGTGTTAAACTACTGGTATTCTATTCTTCTCCCCACCCCAACCATTTCCAGCTAACTGTAAATACATTTCAATATTTTCTTGGAATTACACTGTATGGGGTACAAAGTAGGGGTTAGACAGCATTAGTTATTCATAGATAAAAACTCTACAATTTATTAAGAAACTTTAGTTAGGACCCATCAAATTTCCCAGGAAATCATTCAAATGAAATCCATGCATCCCAGGACACTAAATCAAAAGTCATCAGCATCATTGGTGGTGGTGAATGGGTTGTGTAAGTACCTACAACCTTTGAATTTGTCAATAAACAAATTGCAGTAAGTGAATTAAATCTACATTTTTAAATAATGAATAATACACTTGTTTCTCAATGTTCCGACCATTATCTTGTAACACCCTCTGGTTAAAAAAATGAGACTATCCAAATCATCCATAATGAAATCTTAATTATCTAGTGTCACTTAATCATCGAACTTATTTCTCTCATCACCTCAGCCAATAATGGACTATACCATTTTTATTATAAAGAAAGGTAAGAAAAAGGACATATTCACTGAACTAGAACCAATAACTTCCACCTGATTTGATTCTAATAAGCTCTAATGAATATATATTGTAAAATAGGTATTTACTTTCTGATATACACAGGTTGGTTGGTTGGTTGGTTGGTTGGTTGGTTTTACGGCATATCACCCCTTGATGTATCATTTTATAACGAAAAACTTTTATTTTATTCATCTTTGATGCTGGGACAATCATATTGGTGCTAGGGATTGAGCTGACAGCTGATTGATCGGCGGGGGTTTCTCCAAACGCGTCTAGCCTAAGCAAATAAAGTAAAGTCGTCGGGTGGCCTAAAGTCGGCATCAGCTTATTAGCTAGAGAGTATCCCCTTTTCACTAGCGCTAGACCAAGGAGATTGTTTTGGGTGACTGAAGTGGAGCGCAACACCTACCATCAGCTCCTTACTTTACCACACAGATACCTGACTACTCATACTCTGAGTTGGCGCGGGCCGGTATCGAACTAGAAACCTTGTGGTTGTGGTTTCTAGCCGAACGCTCTACCGACTGAGGTTATGGACTGCTCAGCCACCAGTGTTCCGTTCTTAAATATCACGGGTCACCACTCAGGGCCAATAGGTAGCCCCACTGGCGGAGGGGAGGTCTTAATCCTCTGCAGAGGTGCAGTCGCTGTATTCTAAAGCTCCAGATGACAGGGCTTGAAATACTTGGGCTATTCTCTCAGAAAGTCTACAACAAGACTAAAGCATTCCGCCAAAGATACAACGGCTTTATCCCATGAGCCACAGTTAATCGCTGATCAATATATGTTTGTGAAAGGGAGTAGCCTTTAAGTGTTTGCTTAGAATAAGAAACTGCAGGTGCGAGTGCTCGATTTTAATGCGTGAGTGTGTCTGCGTGTGTCCATTGTTGGAGTGTGCGTGTCGACTTTGACTTGCTCTCTTTCCCCCTTTTCTTGTTATTGGTATGTGCATCCGATCAGGCAATCGGCGGAGGCAGCCTTTCTTGTGCACCGGCGTGGTTTGTCGGTTGGCAATTGTTGAAACGAGAGTAGAAAAGAAGGAAGAGCGCAGTGTATGTAGTGGGGTGGATAGGAAGGGAGAACTGCGACAATAGATGAACAAGAAAGAAGAGGAAGAGAGTCACTTTTAAAGCAGAAAAGCGAAAGAAAACAGCGGGAAGAGAGAGAGAGAGAGAGAGAGAGAGAGAGAGAGAGAGAGAGAGAGAGAGAGAGAGAGAGAGAGAGAGAGTTGAGGTAGAATCGAAGAAGAAGGGGATGCTGAATAAAGGTTAAGGAACGAAGAAGAAGAAGAAGAAGAAGAAGAAGAAGAAGAAGAAGAAGAAGAAGAAAAGAAGAAGAGAAGGGTGGAGGTGAAAGATAGAAAGAAAGAAGAATTATAGACACAGTTAGAAGAAGTGGAAAAGAAGGTGTGGAAGGAAACTGAAAAGAAAAATCATTAAGAAGAAGAAGAAGAAGAAGAAGAAGAAGAAGAAGAAGAAGAAGAAGAATGATAGAGGTAAATACGAAAAAGAAAAATGAGAATAGAGCAATGGTGTGGCGGAGAAAGAAAGTATATGGTGGAGGGAAATGGAAGAAAAAACCATTACGGAAGAAGAAGAAGAAGAAGAAGAAGAAGAAGAAGAAGAAGAAGAAGAGATATGAAACATAAAAGAAAGTGTTGAATTTAAAAGACTAAAGTAGAGGAAGAAGAGGAGAGAGAAGAAGAGATGTCGAAAATAAAAGAAAAACTAAGGATGATGATGATGAAAAATCAGAGGAAGAAGAAGAGAAGATGATGAAGAAGAAGAAGAAGAAAATGATAATAATAATAATAATAATAATAATAATAATAATAAAGAAGAAGAAGAAGAAGAAGAAGAAGAAGAAGAAGAAGAAAAAGAAGAAGGAAAATAATATAATAATAATAATAATAATAATAATAATAATAATAATAATAGAGAAGAAGAGAAGAAAGAAGAAGAAGAAGAAGAAGAAGAAGAAGAAGAAGAAGAAAGAAGAGATATGAAACATAAAAGTGTTGAATTTAAAAGACTAAAGTAGAGAAGAAGAGGAGAGAGACGAAGAGATGTCGAAAATAAAAGAAGACTAATGATGATGATGATGAAAAATCAGAGGAAGAAAGAGAGGAAAGGATGAAGAAGAAGAAGAAGAAAAAGATAATAATAATAATAATAATAATAATAATAATAATAATAATAATAATAATAATGAGAAGAAGAGAAGAAGAAAAAGAAGAAGGAAAATAATAATAATAATAATAATAATAAAATAATGAAGAAGAAGAAGAAGAAGAAGAAGAAGAAGAAGAGTTGTGAAAAATGAAATAAAGTGTTACATGTAAAAGACTAACGATGATGGTGATGATGATGAAGAGGAACAAGAACAAGAACAAAAAGAACAAGAAGAACAAGAACAAGGTGGGAGATGTGAAAAATGAGATATAGGGTTGCATTTAAAATTGATGATGATGATGATGATGACGATGATGTTGCTGATGAATGATGATGATGAAAAAGAAGAAGAAGAAGAACTAAGAGAAGAAGAAGAAGAATGCAAGGAGAACCAGAGTAAATGAAATAAGACACGAGAGGAATTCAAAAAAAAAAAAAAGAAAAAGAAGAAAAATCAAAAAGGAGATAAAACAACTTAATGATGAAAGTGAATAAGTCTGCACTCGAAAACACTCAATGGTTAGTGGATGGTGAGGGTAGACTTCCGCTTACGCCATTGTCTCCAAAAATTGAACAGTCATATTAGAGAATCTTGACTGTGCCATAACAAAAGATTGTAATACTTATTCATCGGGGGACAAATAGTTAAAAATCAAACAAAGATGGGCGAATATGGATTGCCGGTCTAAAACCATTGGTAGATGAAAACAATCTGACAATGAACACGAGGAGATATTTTCAAAGCATATATATTAAAAATGGTTAAAGATAACTAGCAGGACCTGTGGATATACTACAGTAAAAAGTAAAGTCGTCGGGGTGGTCTAAAGTCGGTATCAGCCAGATAGCGAGTGAGTCTATCCCCTTTTCACAAGCGCTAGACCAAGGATATTTTTTTGCGCCTGAAGTGTTGGGCCACACCTACAATCTGCTCCTTATTTTACCACACACATCCCTGTGCTACTCATACGCTGAGTTGGCGAGAACCAGTATCGAACTAGGAACCTTGTGGTTTCTAGCCGAACGCTCTACCGACTGAGCTAACCCGGCAAGAGCTGTATTAAAATGATTTAAACGAACTAGCAGGACCTGTGGATATACTACAATATGGGGCTTTAATTATTACAACGTTAGATATGTTTACATTAGAGCAATGTTAAAAATGATTTAAACGAACTAGAAGGACCTGTGGATATACTACATTATGTTGATTTAATTATTACAACTTTACATATGTTTACTTAAGAGCTATAGCAAAATAGTTCAATATGTAAAAAGTATAATAATCTAGATTTAGAACACGAAGAGACATTTTCAAAGCATACATATTAAAAATGGTTAAAATAACTAGCAGGACCTGTGGATATACAACAGTATTATAATGTAATTATTAAACGTTAGATATATTTAGTTAAGACCTGTATTAAAATGATTTAAAGGAAATAGCAGGACCTGTGGATATACTACAGTATGGTGCTTTAATTATTACAACGTTAGATATGTTTACTTAAGAGCTATGTTAAAAATGATTTAAACGAATTAGCAGGACGTCGCTGATTTTGCCGTCCCGCCCGACCACTGAGTGAAAATGACAAAAAGCGAAAAGATAGATATGTACTTGGACCTTGCCAGAGAACTGCAGAAATTGTGGAACATGAAGGTGAAGGTCGTATTAATTGTAATTGGTACACTTGGAACAGTCCCCAAAGCTCTGGAAAAGAATTTGGGTGAATTGGAAATCAGAGGAAGAATCGAGTCTATCCAAACAACAGCACAGTTGGGATCGACTGGAATACTCAGAAGAGTCCTGGAAACCCGAGGAGACTTGCTGTACCCCAGCCTCCAGTGAACAACCGGCAACGCCAGATGTGAAAACATCAATAACAATAAACTGTAAATAAATAATTTTACCTTCAAGTAAGTATTATTAATGCGAAGAATTTCCAATGAATTATAAGGTATCAAGTAATCCTAAAGGTTTGCGATCAATTTCACTATAAGCTTACATTCATATTCTGTAATTGTTTCTTCTTTTTTTAACACAGTTTTATATCACACATTCCCATATAATCAAAAAAAGTAGGAAGCGCGTGGTGTAATGGTTAAAGTCATGGGAAATGGACTCGTCACCCCGAGTTCAAATCCTGGACGTGGTAATTGCATTTCACTTAGCACTAATACCTTTGGGAAAGGTATGAATCCTACTCTCCCTCCAGATATGGGTAAATAGCAGGGCAGACTGGGTTCTTTAACCATGGCTAGGTAACCAGTCTAGGAGAAGGAAAACTCTGAATTCAAACCTGTTGAACTCCGCTTTAAAAAATGACGTTGTGTCGTATCCTGCTCGTGCAGAGGAGTTGGTAAATATATATAATCCAAAAAATGCACACAGTTGTGTGGCTTCAAGTAACTGATATTAATAAGCCTTAATATATATATATATATATATATATATATATATATATATATATATATATATATATGCATGTTAAATTAAACAAAAGACATCTACAGTTTAACAATTTTATTTGTGATTTTTTCAAGTTTTCTGTCCAACGTTTTAATATTTGGGTGTAATTCGTGAATTAGTCCACAAAAATTCAAGTCCCGAGTACTTTCGGCATTCCGAAATGCCATCATTAGGGATGATGTGTTCCAGTTTTTCAAATTATATTGTTTAATTCAACATGCATAAATGAAAGAATGCTGTCCTCACACACACACACACACACACACACACACACACACATATATATATATATATATATATATATATATATATATATATTATAATGGAGATTGTGTGTTTTTATGTCTGTAACCGAAACTATGTAACCACTCAAGTTACAATTCCTTTTCTTATTTACGTCACATTCTCCATGACTTTTACTTAAACCTCAATTATTAGTACAATTGTTTCACATTATTAATACTGTTGTCCTTACCAACATACTAATATCATCCAATTGTATTTATATATACAAGAAAATAGCGGTTTACAGTGTGAACGTGAATGCTAATATGCATATTGATATTAAAAATGTGATTTTAATAAATATGTGCTTAGTATTATTAACTTCTAATTGTTTAGTTTTATCTTAATGAATATGAGCAAAGATTTCGGGGATAAATCTTAAAAGAAATCCATTAACAAGAAGAAATAACTGCAATTTTATTCTTTACTTCCTATTTTAACTAAATAGTTAAGTTAAGAAAACTTAGCAATGACGTAGTGATGGAAGAGTGAATTTCAGTTCTTCTATTTTTTGATTATACCATTTGTTAGAAATCTTTTTATCTGCATTCTTATTTAGTTTCATTAGCCTTTGCTAATTTAATATATATTATTACATTAAAACATAAATACTTGCACCCGGAGGGTGCATACATTTGCTAGTATATATAATTACAGTTAATTAAAACAGTTAATGGAACTCCCTGAGGATTCGCTACACTGTATGAAACTATAGTCGGAGGATTTTAATCCATTCAGTTTTAATATATATATATATAATATATATATATATATAATATATATATATATATATATATAACTTCAAATAACTATGTCAAATGCAGATAATTCACAGTTATATGGTATGAAATATTGCTATCAAATCCAATGACTTTTAAGCAGATCGATTTGACCCATGGATGTAACATAAAAAGATACTACAACTTTAGGTCACAGTGGAGCTGGGAGTAATGGAAATTACACGGTTTGTTTCTATTTATCTATCAATCTACCTAACCTAGCCTATTAGTATCTATCTATGTTCTCTAACTTCGTCTATTAGTGTCTATTTATCTAAGTCTATTATTATCTTATATATCTATCTAACTTAGTCTATTAGTATCTATCTATCTATCTATCTAACTTAGTCTATTAGTATATTTATCTATCTTAGTCAATTAGTATCTGTCTATCTATCTATCTATCGCCCTTAGTCTATTAGTATCTATCTCTTTATCTAACAGTCTATTAGTATCTATCTAAGTCTATTAGTATCTCTCTCTCTCTCTCTCTCTCTCTTTCTCTCTCTCTCTCTCTCTATATTATATATATATATATAGAGAGAGAGATAGAGAGGGAGAGAGAGAGAGAGAGAGAGAGAGAGAGAGAGAGAGAGAGGCGTGGGTTAGTGGTTAGAGTCGTGGAAAATGGACTCGTCGATTCGAGTTCAAATCCTAGACGAAGCTGTTGACATTTCAAATAGCGTTAATACCCTTGGGAAAGGTATGAATCAATATATTCTCCCTCCAGCTATGGGTTAAATAGTGGGGCAGACTGGGCCCTTCAGCCTTTGGTAGGTAACCAGTCTAGGAGAGGGATAACTCTGAATTCAAAATTCCTGAGGTCGGTCGTTGATTGGGTTTGTAGCAACCCTTGATGCACCAATTCTTTCCTATCGACTGTGCCAAAAAGTGGGGATGGTCCAACACAAGCCTTCACCACTATAAACAAATCCCTGTGTGGGAGTTCATTGTGTGTATGAACCCTCATACGTCGGAAATTGACGGGAGAATCCATTAAAAATAATTTATAATATATAATATATATATATGTTCACACCTATCTATCTATCTCAAAACCTATATATCTATTTATTTAATTCTGTTTATATCTATCTGTCTGTCTATCTATCTATCTACCAATAAGGGTGTGGATATTAGCTAGGGCGTCAGATATCTTTCAGTAAATACGGTCTAGGCCAGATAATCACATGACACTCTAAATTATTGCAATATACAAAACATGTTTGTATGATAGTTAATTATATTTCTCTGGGTTCTTTCCAAATTAAAACAATACTTTCTTCGATCAAGGCGAACTCATCTACAAATATTGAAATGTACTCAGGACCTTTTGATGTAAACTAAAGCTCTGGGTGAATATTATATATATATATATATATATATATATATATATATATATATATATACACATATATAAACCTCTGTCCAACTTTATTTGTGGAAGGAATAATAATAATGTTTGTTTCTTTGTGTCTTTTTTATGATTATTGTTTTCTTAACAAATACACTTTCTCTCTTTCTTTTCTTTCTTTCTTCTTTCTTTCTTTTTCTTTCCTTTCTTTCTTTCTTTCTTTCTTATGTTGTTCTTCTTTTATCTATATAAATATATTTATCAACCCCTCCACAAGAGCAGGATGCGACACAAGGTCAATTTCTTAAGCGGAGTTTAACAGGTTTGATTTCGGAGTCTTCCTTCTCCTAGACAGGTTGCCTAACCAAGGTTGAAGAGCCCACTATTAATTAGCCATAGCTGGGGGAGTATAGTTGGATTTATACATTTCTCAAAGACATTAACGCTATTTGAAATGCAAGCATCCTTGTCAAGGATTTGAACTCGGGTCGACGAGTCCATTTCCTACGAATCTAACCATTACACCATGTGCCTCTTTCTTCTTTTATATAGGAGTTCATTCATTCATTCATTCATTCTTTCTTTCTTTCTTTCTTTCTTTACATTATTCTTTTATATGTGCCATATTCTGCTTTTTTTTTAAATTAAAGAAGAAGGGCGAGAAGAAGACGAACAACAAGAAGCGTGAGAAGAAAAAGAATAAGTGCGAGAAGAGGAATGGTGAGAAGAAGAAGAAGAAGAAGAAGAAGAAGAAGAAGAACAAGAAAAGAAGAACAAGAAGAACAAGAACAAGAACAAGAACAAGAACAAGAACAAGAACAGAAAGGGCGGAAGAAGAAGTGCGAGAAGATGAATGACGAGAGAAAGAAGAAGGAGAAGAAGGAGGAGAAGAAGAAGGAATGAGTGAAGGATAAAATAATGACAATTAAGAAAGTGAAAGAAAAATAAAGATGGATACAGACGGATAAGAAAAGGAACATACATAGAGCGAAGAGAAGAAGAAGAAGAAGAAGAAGAAGAAGAAGAAGAAGAAGAGCACAACAACAACAACAACAACAAGGGCGAAGAAGAAAGAAAGAAGAAGAAGAAGAAGAAGAAGAAGAAGAAGAAGAAGAAGAAGAAGAAGAAGAAGCAGGCGAGAAAAGAAGAAGAAGAAGGGCGAGAAGAAGAAGAAGAAGAAGAAGAAAGAAGAAGAAGAAGAAGAAAAGAAGAAGAAGAAGAAGAAGAAGAAGAAGAATTTACTCAGGTGGATAAAGTGAGGCGCAGCTGATGGAGTCCATTTATTAGGTGAACCACCAAGTGAACTCTTTACCCTCGCTTGACCAACTCATTTAATCGATCTTTGCCAGTCGAAAATTCTGATCCGTTAGTTTTCCTCTAATAACAACTGAAATTTAAGTAGGTGAAACGTGTGTATCATTTGTTACGAGTTCTGCTCTGCTCGAGATGACTGAAAACGATGTAAAATGCAATCGCCAACAAGCCGAGTAAATTTTTCATTAAAACTTTGACACGTTTACTCAAAATTAAACGGTCAGGTAACGAATCAATTCACCCAAGTTTTGTAGGAAGTTTTCACGACGATATTTACTGGCATATAATGGTTGAGAGTTGATTTAAGTTGCAGTAGAATTGCTATTTAATTACGTGTCGAATTCTTGTAAAACTGTACAAAGAAAAAGTAGTTCAAAGAGATATAATTCCATCAGTTCTTCGTCCGTGTTACCCGGAAAATATAAAAATCCTGATTGTTTATAACATCTAAAGTCAATAATCTTTTCTGATCTGAAGATTAAGTATATGCATACATATATATATGAAGAAAATGTCTTCAAAAATATAACAGACACAGTCGTCTAAAAATAGCTAGATTTGTTTATATATACTAGCAAATATATGCACCCTCCGGGTGCAAGTATTAATGTCATAAAATATCATATTAAATTAGAAAGTCTAAATAAACTAAATAAGAATGCAGATAAAATGATTTGAAACAGAGAGGGGTATAATCGAAATATAAAACAGCTGTAGCTTCCTCTTCCACCCCACGTCTTTCCTTGCTAAACTTTTCTAATTTAACTATTTAGTTAAATAAGAAAGTAAAGAATATAATTACAGTTATTTCTTTTTGTTAATTGATTTCTTTTAAGATTTATCTCCGAGATTTTTGCTCATATTCATTAAGATAAAATCAAATAATTAGAAATCAACAATACCAAGCACAATATTATTAAAATCAAATTTTAAATATCAATATGCAAATTAGCCTTCCCGTTCACACAGTAAACCGCTTTTTGTTGTACATATAAATACAATTGCATGCTATTAGTACGTAGATATGACCAGCAGTATTAATAATGAAAAACAATTTTATTAATAATTGAGGCTTAAATAAAAATGATCATGGAGAATGTGATGTATAATAACTAAATGGATAGTGACTTGAGTAGTGATATAGTTTCGGTTACAGACAAACAAACACATAATCTCCATTATAATAAGATATATATATATATATATATATATATAATATATATATATATGCTTCTTGTGTCTACAGGAAAAGTTAGAAATAATTTGATTCCCAAATAAAAATGACTTAATTAATAAAAAGGATGAGTTCCTAGGAAAATGTATGCATAGATTACGCAATGCATTAGAATACCAATAAGATAAAATTAATCAATAAGGGCATAATACAGTAAAATCATGATAAAGCAGTAACAAAGAAAAACTACTAGAAGAAATAAATAAAGAAATAAAATAAAAAAACTTAACGAAACTTCAGACTAACTGACCCCATAAAGGTCAATAGAGTATGTTGAAGATAATGGTAAGGGTAATAAAAGTATAATGTTACAGCGCACTACAACCCACGTAGGTCAAGATAGGAGGAGTTTAACCACAACTACAAACTAGCAGCCCACTAAGATTAAATTTCAGGAAGAATTAAAGAAATGTGTCTAGCTATATAATGTAACCGAAAATATCCACTCAATCCCCCTGATGAAGGTATTAGAGTAACACCGAAACCGCGGTCGGAAATCACTTCTTCTACAACTATCTCTCTCTCTCTCTCTCTATATATATATATATATATATATATATATATATATATATAATAAAAAAGGAATGACTTACCGGTAATATATTGAGTTGGTCTCTCAATATTTGGTTGGTATAAGTTTTACTCGGATAAGTCAGCGTTATAACAAATATAAAGTGCTTAATATGTAAGTAGAGCGGATTTATTATTTAAGTGTGTACAGAAATAACCTGCTTGAGTTTCACTATAGGATTTTCAGGGTTAAATCCACTGAATTAATCAAGATATTGATTAATTACAGCTAACTGCAGAAGTTCATATTGTAATTATGTCAGTTGAAAACTTCATATATATATATATATATATATATATATATATATATATATATATATGCACTTTTAAGAAAATAATTATAAGCGGGCAAAATGGTAGGCATCGATGTCTCTACTTGGTATAAAAATGGAAGTGCTATGTGTGAAGACAGTTTTGTCTTCAAGCTAACACGTTTGCAATATCTCTAATCTAAACACACACACGCGCGCACTCACACATACACTCACACACAGACGTGTGAGTATATATATATATATATATATATATATATATATATATAAATTTGCATTTATGTTTGTGTAAATATCATGTACATAATTTGACTATATTTATGTAAGTTGACATATCGTTCACTCTCTTCTGCCTCTCTCTCTGTCTCTGTCTCTGTCTGTCTGTCTGTTTGTCTGTCTCTCTCTCTCTCTCTCTGAATGTATATATATATTTATATATATATATAAGAAGGTGTGTGTATGCTCTCTCTCTCTCTAACTCTCTCTCTCTCTCTCTCTCTCTCTCTCTATGACTGTATATATATATATATATATATGTGTATGTATATATATATATATATATTAGAAAGTGTGTGTATATGCGTGTGTATATGTGTATTGTATATGGGTTCGCTTGCCTTATTTGTGAGTCTGTGTGAGTGCGGACTCGTGCAAACCAGTGTGCCCGTGGGTTCGAGAGAGGAAATTATATATTAAGATATTTTCTTTCATGTAGATTACCACAGGCAGATTCATAGCACATTATATATATATATATATATATATATATATATATATATATATATATATATGAATGATGAGTCAGCCTCTGGTAATATATGTATACATGTATGCATATGTGTGTGTGTGTGTATGTTGTTTATGTCGGGTATGAGTATGTCTGTCTTAAGTCACGTGAAAGAAAATGTGTCAATATACTTCACATACACATATATATATGCGTGTGTGAGTGTCTACTTGTATTTATGTGTGTGTGTGTGTGTCTGTCTGTATAAGTATGCCTGTAGTAATACAAATACGTGTACACACACACACACACACACACATATATATATATATATATATTATGGTTTGGAGGTTGATTTTGAAGGCTATCACAATGCATGTGTAAAGAAAAAATAATAATGTAACAATGGTGTTGTGCTGTATTTTATTCTTGAATATTGGAGATAAAATCTCTTTTTTAGAAGATCACTGGAACTGAAGTCGTCTTGTTATGGCATTTCTATATATATATAATTATATATATATATATATATATATATATGTAAAAATGGAAAAGGAATTGAATCCGACACTATGAGGAAAAATGAGTAAGAAAAGAAAAGTAAATGGATAAAATGAATTCAATCGATATCACATTAATCGATATCACTTACACATGTGTTTCGGTCAGTTTATGTGTGTGAAAATATTTCGCACATATAAAAATAAATGTTCACTCTGATGAAGGTCGATTCTTGTATGTGTGCGAAATATTTTCACACACATAAACTGACCGAAACACATGTGTAAGTGATATCGATTAATGTGATATCGATTAAATTCATTTTATCCATTTACTTTTCTTTTCTTTACTCATTTTTCCTCATATATATATATATGTATATATATATACTAGTCGTCTTGTTATGGCATTTAACTAGAAATGCCATAACAAGACGACATCAGTTCCAGTGGATTCATACCTTTCCCAAGGGTATTAGCGCCATGTGAAATGCAAACATCTTCGTCCAGGAATTGAACTCGGGTCGACAAGTCCATTTGCTGCGACTCTAACCATTTCACCAGGCTACTCCATCTATTTTAACATAAGTACAGACATTCAGCTTAAGTCTCTAAAATTCCATTACCTTAATGTATTGTATTGTATTGTGCCTTTGCGCAGGCAAAAGATTTTTTTAAGAAACGGGCCACATGAGACATGGCTCATCATCGGGGCGGGATGCGCTTCTAATTCGCTGCCTACTCTAAGCCTCTCACAGTGGCAATACCACCACTTCGACCTACCGTAAGACGCCGGTAGTTGCTCTCGCGCGTGTCACTAGTTTGCACTGATGAATCACTACGTGAACACTCCTGCCATTTTTTGTTGTCTGTGAACCAACCTTGAAACTGCAACTTAATCCTTTTTATAATAGGGATGCAGTCGAATGGAAAAATACCAAGAAAAGTTCGTTCAGCCGTTGGGGAGGTTTGGGAGGCAAAGAGTTAAAGAAATTCAAGTTAATGTTGTTATGATTTTATGGGCCATCCTTTAGGCTTCAAGCAAGAGCGCTTTCCAACCGAAATCCTTGGTAAAGAAACCTTTGGTTGTTCCTTCGTGTTCCTCACTATTGCAAGTCCTTCGTCAATGCTTGCAGATGGACGTCTCTCAGTATCAGTGATTAAGTAGTTAACCAGCCACGTATTAGGGTTGTTGATTGGCTGAGGTTTAAACCACGTGACCTCGCCTAGTCTATAAAGTTAAGTCGTGTATTGTAGCACAGCTTATATACCAACATATTGGGGCGCGTGGACTAATGGTTAGAGTTGCCGGAAATGGACTCGTCAACCCGAGTTCAATTCCTGGACGAAGCTGTTGGCATTTCACATGGCGCTAATATCCTTGGGAAAGGTATGAATCCAATTCTCCTCCAGCCATGGGTAAATAGCAGAGTAGACTGGACTCTTTAACCATGGCTAGGTAACCTGTCTAGGAGAAGGAAAATTCTGAATTCAAACCTGTTAAACTCCGCTTAAGAAATTGACCTTGTGTCGCATCCTGCTTGTGCGGAGGGGTTGGTAAATATATATATTACCAAAATATTCCAACAAATTTTATGTTGAAGATGTTATGTACTATACATATACCCCCCCATTATACGTCGGGTATATAATGGAGTGAATCATCTCGGGTACATAATGGGAAATATGAAATGAAAAGATGAAGAGAAATAAAAAGACACAACTGTTTCGAAGTTATGATGGAGACTTTATTCATTTGACCGTTAAGTCTGGACGCCAGAGTCCAGACGCTCAGAACTTTTTATTTATTTATTTAATTCTGATTTAATTTAATTTTATTCAAATCCCCACAAGACAGATATATAGATCGAGATGATAGGCGATGATCTTTTTTTTTTAACTCTTCTGGTTCTTCGTCTAACTCGTCGGCCACCATTTTCTCCGGGCTTATCTAGGGGATTATTTTAAGGTGTCAAGTTCTGGCGGATAGCTGATTCGTAATTATAGGAATTAATTGTAATGGTTCAGTAAAAAAATGAAGCAAATGACTAAAGATTAGTGTAAAAATGAACCATCACCTGAGGGCTAAACACACGAACACATATTTGTAGGAAATAGAGAAAAGTTCACATCCTGGACATACTGTTAATACCATTCGGAAAGCTATGAATCAAAATGCTCTCCCTCCAGCTATGGGTAAATAGTAGGAGAGAATGAGGTCTTTATTCTTTTATAGTCAACCACTCTTGGAGAATGAAAACTCTGAATTCAAAGCTGTTAAAATCAGATTGAGGTATTGACCTGGTGTCACATTTTGCTCGTGCGGAGAGTTTGGTATATAGCATCATTCCTAATGCGTAAAACTGATGTGTTGATAACGTATGCAATAAAATCTATATATACATATGTGTGTATGTGCGTGTGTTGCATTATCGTATATATGTAAGAATAACACAAACAAGTATATATATATATATATATATATATATATATATATATATATATATATATATATCGAGAAAATGTTCAATGAAATTATTTTAAAAACTTTAACGAATAAAAAAGTATTTTCACTGCATCCATATATATGTGTGAATGTAGCTACATATATTTTTTCCCATATATATATATATATATATATATATAATATATATATATATATATGTGTGTGTGTGTGTGTGTGTGTGTGTGTTTGTATATATATGTGTGTGTGTGAGTATATACACATATACAAGTTAAAAAATTATTGTATTTGTTTTTCAAGCATATATATATATATATATATATATATATATATATATGTGTGTGTGTGTGTGTGTGTGTGTGTGTGTGTGTGCACATACATAGATTCATAAACGCACACGCACACACATATCCACAC
>CM042171.1:7514213-7529213 GCA_023376005.1 Doryteuthis pealeii | reverse complement strand
CTATCTATCTATCTATCCATCTATCAACGTACATCCTGTTTCTATCT
Source organism: Doryteuthis pealeii (assembly GCA_023376005.1). Lineage (NCBI taxonomy): Eukaryota > Metazoa > Mollusca > Cephalopoda > Myopsida > Loliginidae > Doryteuthis > Doryteuthis pealeii. The sequence continues at coordinate 7,529,166 of CM042171.1, read as the reverse complement.
ATCTATCTATCCATCTATCAACGTACATCTATCTATCTATCTATACATCTATCAACGTACATCCTGTTTATATCTATCTATCTATCTATCTATCTATCAATCTATCTATCTATCTAAGTAGAGTATGTTCATAGGCATCTATCTATCTATCTATCTAAGTAGTCTGTCCATAGTTATCTATCTATCTATCTATCTATCTATGTAGATTGTGTTCATATCTATCTACATATCCATCTATCTACAGTCTATTCATATCTATCTATCTATCTATCTATCCATCAATCCATCTATATATCTACAGTGTGTTCATATCTATCTATATATCATTATATGTACAATATCTATCTATCTATCTATCTATCTATCTATCGTCTGTTCATATCTATTCATCATATCTATTCATCATATCTCTTCATCTATCTAGATATCTATATCTATCTAGATTTCTGTTTATGTTGATGCATAGTCTTCTAAGATATCTATCTATATATCTACCTATCTATTTAAGAGAGAAACATTGTTATGATGTAATCTCTTTTGTACGTATATTCCCTTCTCGTATTATTCTTTGAAAAGGGACTGAAATCAAAATATCACATTTATTATCATGATGAAGAATAGATTTTAAACATCGTTTCTCTCAATAGCAATGTTCCACCTTCGAATCAGGACATGTATCCTGTCCCGTAAAATTATGTTGACTGTTCTTTGGGCCACTTCTTTCACTTCCTCGTCACTTGAATAATTTTTGCCTCTCCAAGGCCTTTTTCATGATGCCGAAGACATGATATTCTGAAGGTGCTAAATCTGGTGAGTATGGAGGAAGCGGTAGAGTTGTCCACCTGAAGGAGGCGATTTTCACCCTTATCATGATGTTTGTGTGTGGTCAAGCATTGTCCGAAAATTGGTCTAAACATAAAAGAATTGGATTATCCAGCAAGAATAAATAAAACCAAAAATCTCTTAGGCATAAAATAACCCAGGGGTTGATATGCCGTAAAATTCAATGAGCAAGCCATTTTATTTTTGTTCGTTCTCAGTCTTGTGTCCCCGGATTTTTGTATTTGCTTTGACCCCTCCAGTAAAAGCAACTACTCCACCCACTGAGCATGCCTATTCCGTAAATATTGATATACTCTTGTTCAGTTGAATAGACGCGACTCAGTAAATACCTGCGTTATGTTGGTAGATTTTTATTAAGGCGATAAAATAGATACGATCTTTTTGCTCGTGAGAACGGGGGAGAGGCGCGCGAAACGGCAGCGTTGATTTCAGCCATATTGACTCGATCGCCACCCGCTTGAACCACCCAGCCGCCTACCCGACCCATCCACCCGACCGACCGACCGACCGACGACGACCACTCCCCGTTGCCCAACAGCTACCAGCGTATCAATGCCCTTCCCTTCTTCAACGGCCGCAAACATTCGTCGAACTTGTCGCTCGTTTCGTTCGCTCTGAACACAATTATCCGGCAAGATGGCGTCCGGGCCTTGGCCTTTTCCGATCGGCTCGTAAATAATTGTTACGCCACTTGGCCTCCATATTAATTGACTCATCTGACGCCATGTTCACTAACGCATTCGGTACTCACTTCAAACACATCGCTTATTTATCGCTTCAGCTGGCCGTCCATCAAACGGAGACCCTTGCAAAGCGTTTGTGTTTCGCTTGTTCGTTCCTTGCGATCGCCTCGACCTTCACGTTCGCCGGGAAGCGCCTTTTTCCGGCGAGATTCACGAACAAGTCTCGTTACAATTCTTCTTCGTTTCGGCTTTCCACTTGTATCGTATATCTCTATTTATTTTCTATTTTTCATTTTTTTTTCTTTCGTTCGCTTGACTTCATTATTTTCTTCTTTTTTTTTTTTTTTTTAGAATATATTTTTCTTTATTTTCTCAATTTTCTACCCTTCTTCTTTTTCATTCGAAAAAAACAAAAACAAACAAAAACAAAAAAAAAAACAAAAAATGTAAACAAACAAATAAAACAAAAAGCAAATTCTTGTACATCTTATTGGTTTATTTATTTAGTTTAGTTTTATTATTAGTTAGTTTTATTATTATGTGTTTTATTCGGATTTTTTTTTAGAATATATTTTTCTTTTATTTTCTCAATTTTCTACCCTTCTTCTTTTTCATTCGAAAAAAAACCACCCAAAAAACCCAAAAAACAAAAAAATAAAAAACAAATAAAAACCAAAAAGCATATTCTTGTACATCTTATTTGTTGATTTATTTATTTATTTATTTTTATTTGTATTATTCGAACTATCTAACTAATAATACTCTTGAACAAACAATTATAGCTTCAAGCAATTATCTATAACAGAACTTAGTATTATCTGTATTATTCGGACTATTGTCCTCATCTTCATTGTTATCTGTACGACGATTTGGCCGATGTACCCTCCGGCCTTCAGGTATTTCTTGTCGGACTCGGGAACCTTCACGCTCTCGGGAACCTTCTTGTCGAAATCTGGAGACAATAGTCCGAATAATACAAATAATACTAATTATCAAACCTCATCTAAAAAAATTCAGAGAATTAGTTTTGCACCAGCCAGGGTCTTATCTATGGGTTAAATATACAAAATAATGAGTGTTGGATTATTTTGGTCTATAAAGTGCCCTGCAATACACCGCCTGAATTTATAGACTAGGCGAGATCACGTGGTTTATTCCTCCGCCAATCAACAGCCATAATGCGTGGCTGGTTGACTGCTACTGAGAACCGTCCATTTGCAATCATTGACGAAGGAACTTACAAAGCTAAGGAGCATCAAGGATTCGGTGCCAAAGATTTCTGCTGGACAAGCACTCTTGCTTGAAGCCTAAAGGATGGCCCATAAAATCATGAAATGTGTTTAAAATCGAATTTGAAAAAACAAAAAAAAAAAAAAAAAACAAACAATTGAAACCCCAAGAATGAATGAAAAATAAACAGGCCATATGACCTTTAGGCACCCCTTTTTGATCTCGATTAAGAAAGGACATGTTTATCATTTACATCGTCAATATCCGGTTCTTTTAACAGACGATTTTTAGATTTAAAAAAATTATAAAGCTAACCCCTAACCTTAACACCTAACCCTAACCCCTAACAAACAACCGGATATTGACGGTGTAAGTTAAAAACATCCCCTTCCTTAATCGAGATCAAAAAGAAGTGCTTAAAGGTAATATGGTCCAAATAAACAATGTCTCTGGCATAAAATAACCCAATAAAGACTGACATGCCGTAAATCCAACCAACCAACAAGAAATAAGACGTAAGTTCGAGCATATGAAGACGATTACTTCCTCGCACTTATAGAAAAAGAAGTCGTCTGTACGTTGGTAAATAGTTTTTAAAAAAATATCCTTTTTTTATTTTGGAGTAAAAGTCACAATTACTTAGAGAAAGAGGCGACAAAAAAACTGAGATGAAAAAGACGAAACGATAGAGCCAGGAAAACCGTGCCAAAAGTCGATTGAACGTAAACAGTTGCTTTTTTGCTTGCTTGCTTGGTTTAAACTAGATTTCTTCATTTTAAAGGGTGAAGTAAAATAAACAAACAAAAAAAAAATATCTTTTTAAATTAAAAAAAAACACACAAACAAACAATAACAACCACAACAACAACAGTCGTAATGAAAATCAATTACGGAGAAAAGTACGTCTTTTCTAATGTTAGCTTCGACATTTCTCTTACAGTAAATGTCGTTTTTTTAAGTTTTTTTTTTTTGCTTCGTCTTCTCTGAACGGAAGACGCTAGGTCACGTGTTCGTCTGTTCTAAGTTTAGTGCATGCCTAAAGTGTATTATATACCTGAGCCTGAGACAATGCAAGTTCCCCTTTCATTTTCACTATCCACTTCTGTTTTATTTAATTTATTAGACATTTTTTCCCTAAAAAGGTTCCTTTTTTTGACACTTTTTCTTCTTGTTATTGACTTGACTCCTTATTTAAATTTTTTTTTTTTCGTTCTAATCGAATTTTCTTTATTTCGATTTTTCCTTTACTCTAAATTTTTAACTTGAAGACTTTCAATGTTCTGCTCCCAATATGTAGTTTTTTTTTTTTTTCGTATTTTTTTTTTCTCTTATTTTAAAACCTTTTTTTTAACGGTTTTTTTTTTGTTGTGTTTTTATTTCTAGGGATTTTCGTCTCCGTTAAAAGTCGTCTGTCGTCTGCACTTTCTGACCTATTTTCGTCTTCATTCATTTTAAATGTATTTTATTTATTTATTTATCTATTTTCTTCTTCCATTCTTTCTCATTTTGCCTTTTTTTGGTCTTCCTACTTTTGTATTTATTCGAATTTTTTTTGTTATCTTTTATTATTATTGATTCACATCTTAACGTCTAATCTTCCTTTTAACACATTTCTTTCTTTCTTTCTTTCTTTCTTTCTTTCTTTCTTTCTTTCTATTTCCGGCATTAGCTTGTTTGTTTTCTTCTTTCTTTCTTTTTTTTTTATTTCCGTAATTTGTTTGTTTGTTTCTTTTTTTCTCTTTTTAAACTTTCTATTCCTGTACTTTATTTTTTCCATTCCTGTGATTTCTTTCTTTCTTTCTTTCTTTATCTATTTCTTTCTTTCTTTCTTACTTCCTTTTTCTCTTTCTTTCTTAATTTCTTCCTTTCTTTATCTATTTCTTTCTTTCTTTCTTTCTTTCTTTCTTTCTTACTTTTTTACTTTCTTTCTTTCTCTCTTTCTTTCTTACTTTCTTTCTTTATCTCTTTCTTTCTTTATTTCTTTCTTTCTTTCTCTCTTTCTTTCTTTCTTTCTTACTTTCTTTCTTTCTTTATCTATTTCTTTATCTGTATTTTCTTTTTTATGCTTGTGCTTCTTTCTTTCTTTCTTTCTTTCTTCTTTCTTTCTTTCTTTCTTTCTTTCTATTCCTATTTTTCTCTCTATTCCTATTCTTCTTTCTTTCTTTCTTTCTTTCATTCTCTCTCTCTCTCTCTTTCTTTCTTTTTTATTAGTTCGTTCTCCCTATTTCAAGACAGAAAACTGTTCCTATTCGATAAGACCGTGTGAAATATATATATATATATATATATATATATACTAGCAAATATATGCACCCTCTGGGTGCAAGTATTTAAGTTTTAATGTAATAAAATATTATATAAGAAAGACCAATGAAACTAAATAAGAATGCAGATAAAAATATTTGAAACAGAGGGGGGTATAATCGAAATATAGAACAACTGAAACTTACTCTTCCATCACTCTCGTCTTTCATTGTTATTTTTCTAATTTAAGTATTTAGTTAAAAGAGGAAGTAAAGAATAAAATGACAATTATTTTTTCTTGTTAATGGATTTCATTTAAGATTCATTGAAGAGATTTTTGCTTATATTCATTAAAATAAAACCAAACAGTTAGAAATCAATAATACTAAGCACATATTTATTAAATTCAATTTTTTTTATATCAATATGCAAATTAGTCTTCCCCTTCACACTGTAAACTGCCATTTTGTTGTATATATAAACATAATTGTATGTTGTTAGTATGTAGATATGGTTAACAGTATTAATAATGTAAAACAATTTTATTAATAATAGAGGTTAAAATAAAAATAAAATCATTGAGTATGTGATGTCAATAACTAAGGGAATTGTAACTTGAGTAGTGATATAGTTTCGGTTACAGACAAAAAAGCACACAATCTCCATTATAATAAGATATTTACAGCAAATGCCAAGAGTACTTTTTTGTGGAAGCAATATTGCCCTTCAGTCTTTGTTTCGTTCTGTTTTGGTAAAGAAAGTTTCACTTTCAATACTTTTTTTTAAACAACACATCAAATATCTTTATATAATCACATTTTTTTATGTCAATATCACGACGCCTTCGAGGAAATGCCTTTTTTGTAGATCTGTTACACGGTTGATTGCATATGTCTTTTTAACAGAAACATTTTAATAACTCCTTCAACGAAGCATGAATATACGTTAAATCTATGTTATAACTCCAATTGGTCGTTCGTTGGTTGGTTCACACGTTACGCTGAGCTCCATACGTATATATATCATTCATTACATAGGCGGTTAAGCTCAGTCGTAGAGCGGCGGNTGTCAGGACTAGAAAACCAAAGGTCCTGGGTTTGATACCGGCCCTCGCACTCAGTGTATGAGTAGCACGGGATCTGTGCGGTAAAGCGAGAGCTGGTGGTAGGGAGGCCACCCAACCCAGAAGTAAAGACAAATCTCCTTGGTCTAGCGTTAGTGAAAAGGGGATAGACTCCCTCGCTGATTGGTTGATAGCAATATTAGGCCGCTCTGAAGACTTTACATATACAAGGGAATTAAAAAAGGAATGCCATTTTGTTTAGGGCAGGTATAAGTACCGACCACAGGAGATGTATCATACCTAAAGATGGAGCTGGTTCTCTGAGGATCACATCCCTACTTCTCCTCATGGTGAGTCAAAAAGTAAGCCATTTTGTTTAGGACAGGTATAATTAAACAACACAGGGAGATGATATCATACATCAAAATAAAGCTGGTCCTCTGTGAATCACATCCCTACTTCTAACACATGGGTATAGTAAAAAAGTAATGCATTTTGTTTAGGACAGGTATCATACCAGGATATTACGAGTTTTCGTTAATTGACCAATTCAGCTTGCAGAATTCATATGTGAAAAAAAGAGAACGTGAGAATGTTTGCTCAAAATAAACTAAGGCATTGTGGTTGGCAGTGTTTCGTGCGTATTTAGAGATTAGCAGAGTAGCCGTTTATTTGGTCTCGATGTTAAGTTTAATTTTTGTAGGGAGTGGGAGGGGATATACGTGGCATTAAATGACAAGAGGATTAAGATGGATAGTTTTAAATGAGCGAAGCGAAACGTACCAGCAAGTTAGAATATAGTAAAAATATACAGAAGAAAAAGAATGCTGAAGACAAAAGAAACAGAAAAAAAAACATAGAAAAAAAAAAAGAAAGATTATTTCAAGTATGCAAGTCCGGTATGGTGGACAGAGAAAACACGACATATACTAAAGATACCAGAAAAGCGCGTGGTGTAAGGTATAAAGTCATGGGAGAAATGGATTTACGTCGCTCCGGAGTTCAACCTGGGACGGGGTAAACTGCATTTTCCTTAGCGCTAATACCCTTGGGAAAAGGTAAAATTCTACTCTCCCTCCAGCTATGGGGAAATAGTAGGGCAACTTGGTCTTTAACCTTGGTTAGGCAATCGTTCTAGGAGAAGGAAAAACTCTGAATTCAAACCTGTAAACTCCGCTTAAGAAATAGACCTTGTGTCAACATTCTGCTCGTGTGGAGTTTGTATCTTAGCTATATATATTTCACATATATATACTTAAAGATTACCAACGCGGAGAAGAAAAAAATTTCAATCATATATATCGATTGATCGTTGGGCGAAGAAACAAAAGCAAAGTTTGTATGGGAGGTAGGGAGCGGGGCGGGGGACAATAGGTATCGATCTCGACTGCTTCGACACCACAATCGTACAGAGAAAACGTTCAATTGGGTATCATTATGCAAGACATGGACGCTGTTTGAGTGTTAACGAGAGGTAGGGGCGGGAATTGCGAGAGTAAGTTGGAAGGTGCAAATGCGGTAATATGGGTGTTGAAAAAGAGGAGACGCGAATGCAAAAAAAAATAATAAAATAAAAAGCGGGAACTGAATATCTGGTCGAAAAGGACACACACACGCACACATACTATCTCCTCTCCCTCTCTCTCCTCTCACTCTATCTCCCTCTCCTCTTCCCTCCCTCTCTTCTCTCTCTCTCTCTCTCTCTCTATTTCACAAAGCGCGCCGCACACACACACACACATATATAGATATATTTTCAGGGTGGGTAGATTATGCATATGTATTATGTCGAAACAACACAAGGCACACACACACACACACTCTCTCTTCCTTTCCCACACTCTCTCTCTCTCTCTCTCTCTCTCTCTCTCTGTCGTCACACACACATACTGAACACACACACACACACAACACACACATATGTATATTCAAGGGGTTGTATATATGATAATGGAATATGATGGAAAAACAACGCACAGACCCACACCACTGGACACACACAAACATTTACAGCACATACACACGCACACCCCCTCTCTCTCTCACACAGACGCACCACACACACACACAGAGACACACACACACACCACACACACACACATATATATAATATTATATATATGATGTGTGTGTCGTGTGTTTATATTCCCAGGTGAGTATATATGGATATGGTCGAATCAACACACAGGCACACACGGGACACAAACACTTCTCACTCTCTCCCACTCTCTCTCCTTCTCCTTATTGTCTCTCTCACATAACTGACACACACACACACAACACACACACACACATATATATATATATGTATGTATATGAATATATTCAGTGAATATGTGGTCGATGTGTGTTTTGATATATTGCTTTAAAAGGTATCTGTACAAGTTTATTAATTATATGATAATGTTATCTTCAGCGTATAAAGAATGACAAAGAACCATTATCATCAGAGATGTGTACAAATAACAAACTGAACATGACACATCAGAGTAAACAAAAGGACATGCACCCTTTGAGTTTGTAATCCCATTCGCTGGTTTGCGAACGTTGTAGCTGCCCTCTTTTTTCTGGGAGTACATAGACCAATGACAGCATACAAAATTGGTTTACGTTGTCATCCGCGCCGCTCTACTGATGACGATGAGTTAGTGTCCACTTTATTTCTCATTATTATTTATCTGCAACTTGTGTGAGTGTGGCGATCATACCAATATTTTGAATGGCAATCCTTGTGCAGTGGACGCAAACAAACAGTGCATGCTTGCTAGGAAGTATTATTTACTTATCGTTAATGTTGTATTTTCTTAGTTTCCTTCTGGACACACAGTACACACAACTCCCTTTATATATGTACTAGAAGTGGCTACCGGCGTCGACTAGGTAAGAGGGGTGTTTTTAAAAAGTTAGTTTCGCAATCCTATTATATTACTTATTCATTAAGTTATATCCTCACTGGATGCACCATAAAAAATTCCCATGTAATATATAACAATATATCTTCTTCTTTTGGCTGTCTTTTCTGCAGCGGCTACTTTCCTCATCTTTATCACTCCTTCTCGTTTCCTTGTTTGACGAGGGGTCGCCAGGGTCGCACCGTCTTTGCACAAACCTCCCATGAGTTGGGTCGTGTGACATGTTTCATGTCCTCTTGGCAGACATCCCTTAAAGCATATAAAATAGTGTATATATAATAACGCTCCCATTTCGTGGTTTGCGAGCGTGTAGCTGCCTCTTTTTCTGGAGTACAAAGAGTCAAGCTGACGCTTATAAAATAGAGGTGGAAGATTATGGAACAGCCCAAACCATATATTTAATGGATTCCAAGAGATTGTGGGCTAGCTCTATAGAGAAGTTCCAGACCTACAAAGTCTATATTAATGCAAAAACTCTAAAATACGAAATAAGAAATATTCAGAACTTTCCACATAGAAATAATTTGTTATTAAGATCTTGGACTGAAAATGTTAACAACAGGACGATCAATTACCTTTAAAAGGAAAATCTTTCCGAACATTATGTTAACATACACGAACGCTATGAGAAATACACGCGGTGAATAAAGCGAGGACGCAGTTTAATAACGGATATTTATTTAGATGTTCACTTCCACTTGCGATTTATCGACGAAAGGCATGTGATGCTTTGAAACCGACGGTAAAATCTGCCAGTTAATAGCACCACACACAACACACACACACACTCCACACACACAACACAACATATATATTATATATATATATATATAATGAAAAAACCACAGGTTTAAATGAGTTAAGTCCTTGTTATTCAGACCACTCACGCCATAAAATAGAATATTGATGTCATATTTCAACCGGCTTCTTTTCAACTTCAAAAAACAGACTTGAATAACAAAGAACTACACTCGGTTTCCTCGTTATTCTGTGATAAAAAATTTCTTATCACCTCCAAAACATACCAACAAATTGCCCTGCAGATGATCTATTTAATTAGATCGAAACACTGCAGAGTCGGCCAATAAAACTCACCACTTAACCCATTTTAAATCTGTGTTTTTTTCATTTTTCTAATATACTACATACTCGGATTATTCCTTTCTTTACACACACACCACACACACACACACACATTATATATATATAGTTATTAAATTATATTATATACTATATGTATATAGATATATATAATATAGTTGGTCTTTGGCATTTTTCCGTGATAGTATTCAACCAACACACGAATATTTTGATATATGAATATATATGAATACCTTTGCTCAGCAGAAATGAATTCATAAAGAGACAAAATTGCGAATTAAATTTATTTCTAAAGAACTAGATATGCATAAGAACAAAAATGAAGAAATATATATTACAAAAGAAAAAAAACGAAAAACAGGAACGAAACGATGAACCGGAGACTTTTATTTAGAGGCAATTCTCTATCTATAAGAATAAAAATAATCCTATACGGTTTGATATGTCGTAGATCATCGATCGTAGAATTCCAACAGTTGCCAGTTAGAAACGCAAAAAGAGTAAAGGAATAAAACAATGAAACGAATGATTCCGATTAAATAAGATTTCTGAATAAAGAATCAGTAAGTGAAAAGAAGAAAGAAGGAATATATATACATATATATATATATATATATATATATATATATATATTATTATATATATATTATATATGAGAAGTAAATGACACAAGAGAATGTGTTTTTATATAGCTTTTTTTTAGCGACAATTTTTGGGAAGAATATGTGCTTAATGAAAGTCGTACCTAATTTTGAAAGATAAGTTAATTAGTAATTAATTAATTAGGCCGGGGAATACCTATTTTAAATGTAAGGCTAAACAAATCGAGAAAAATCAATCTGTTATGTACATTCGAGCCTATTAGGCGTCTCATCAACGGAGTATAGGATAGGAAGACCGCCTGTCAAGGTTCGAATCACGCACAAGGGGTCTTCCCATATCTATAGCTCTTGATTGATGAGGCCTAATAGGCTGAAATGTACTACATAGATTGATTTTTCCGATTTTGTTGTAGCCTACATTTAAATGGGTATGTTTTGTCTAATTAATTAATTACTTAATTAATTACTTTCAAAATTAGGACGACTTCAATTAAGACATATTCTCCCAAATATACTATATATATATATATATATATATATATATTTATTATATATTATATAATATTGAAATGGATAGATAGATAAATGGAAAGAATATGTTAAATGGCTTCAAAAAGTTTAATGAAATTTTTGCCCATACGTGTTTCGTCCGAGGTTTTGTCATGTTACGCCAATGTATTTTCATTTATTACTATTACTGTTACATGGACAAACTACGCTGAAATACGTGTTAGCACGTTTCATTAAACCATTTTTATCCATTCAGCATTTTTCTTTCTTTTATTTTATTCATCCTTTTAACATATTGTCGAGATTCATTTCCCTTTTTCAACTTACACACACACACACATGACCACAACACATACGTTATAATATATATATATAATATAATATATATATATATATATTATATATATATATATATTGTTTTTGAACACTTATGCTGCCAAGACGAAAAAATACAAAGAAAGCAAAAACAAATTAAGAGAAATATATTGAATTATAAAACCACAAAAAAGTTCAAACAAAGACAAAGATGGAGATAGATGGAAGAAGAAGCAAAAAAAAACGGAAGAATTTTTATATGAGGTAGTCAAATGGGGAAAAAACCCCCCCCCCCCCGCCCCCCCCGTTTTTCTTTTTTGAAGGGGCTTTTTTTGTTTTTTTTAAGAAGATGTGTGAAAGAAATAGTGGTCTATGCGATTTCGGATTCTTTCTGATTTATTTTCCATCTTGTTTGGTTTTTATTTATTTATTATTTTGTGGTTTAATTTATATTCAGCGTAATTCCTTTTTTTTTTCTCAGATTTTCTCCAATCATAAATCATTTTTTTGTTTCTTGATCTACATTTTATCTTAAGGGCTGTAATGCTACGTTATTGTTATATATCTGACATATTTATTCCTGGATGCTCACATGGCTGATTCAGAAACAACACCACAAGCACTTACTCACCCACCCACCACACACACACACACACACACACAACACACACACACACACAAAAACACACACACACACCACACACACACACACCACACAATATATATATTAGTATATATATATATATATTATATCATATATATAATATTTGGGAAAATGTCTTTGTGTATGTAACCCATTAGCGTAACACAAATTATGTTATATTTTTGAAATCTGTTTATCCTTTAATGCAAGTGATTTGCACACACACACACACACACACACAACAACACACAATATTATAATTATATACTATTACAAATAAAAAAGAACCTCAGGCGATGAAAAAAATTAGATTTTTGAAACGTAAGCCTTTGGATTTAAAAATTCAATGTCAGCGAGTTTTACCCTAATAAGTAAAATCATCCAAATTCATTATAGGATTAAAAAATTTAAACAATTTTGAAATGTAAACTTTAAATATGTTATAAAATAAACAAACTATATGATCAGATATATAATACACAGTCATTATTTATTAAAACTTGTTTTAAAAACAATGAGGACTGTCTAATGTTGCATGTTCAAATTTTGGTGTATTCATTCTATGTTATGACGTTTTGGGAATGGGGACGTAATGCAGTGACGTAAATTTTTGCTTACATACAAAAACCTCGGAAGCGATCTCCATTTATTAATAGATGTGGTGTTGTGGTGTGCTGTGTGGAGTGAGTGTAATATATGTATATATATGTATGTATATGTATATATATGTACACACACACACCACACACACACACACACACACACCACACACATATATATATATATTATATATATATATATAACGCTCTTCCTATTAAATGGGGTGAGCACTCTATGGTGGCCTTACCTAACATAGAGATGTGTGTATTAAAAGCACTTAAAATCCACTCTTATTCTGGGGTTACGATAGCCAAGCGGCTTAAGTTGTCTGGATTGACACTGAATCGATCGTAGTTCTTATTTCCGGCTGGTAGGTTTAGCTCACAAAATGTCTTAGCCACACTGAGAGACTTGATAAGCGAAACCACGTATTCCGTGGATGATTATATATATATATATTTGAATTCAGAGTTTTTCCTTCTCTAGGACCGGTTGCCTAACCAAGGTTAAAAGAGTCCAGACTGCCCTACTATTTATCCATAGCGAAGAGAGAGTAGGATTCATACCTCCCAAGGATATTTACGCAAGAGAAATGCAATTACCACATCCGGGCTTTGAAACTCGGGGCGGCGAGTCCCATTCCCATGACTTGACTTATTACACCCACATGCTTCAACATCAGGATATATGAGTTGTAACTTTGGGAGCCAAGGACGACTATCATCTTCAAGATATGGCTACATCGTTTATATCTATTCTATCTATCTATCTATCTATCTATATATATATATTATATATATATATATATCTATACATATATATATATATATCTATTTATCTATTATATATATATATATATATATATATAACATATAATACATATATTATATACTATATTATGATTATGAGGCGAAAATTGGGAGCCGGTTTAAATCAACTTAGATTTATATGGCTCCATTGTCGTCGACGAAATAAATTTATTATGGGTATTTACTGTATTGAGTTCTTCCTTATATTGATATATATATATATATATCCCCCTCCTCTTCTCTCTCTCTCTCTCTCTCTCTCTCTCTCTCTCTCTCTCTCTCTCTCCTTCTCTTCTCTTCATATATGATCTACCATCGGTTGAGACGAAATTTTGGGAAGCTATTTAAATAAACAATTAAGTTTATTAAGAGACCCAATTTTTGTCGAAATAAATTATTCATGGAAATCATTGGATGTTGAGTTTTCCTTCCTTTCTGAAGATAAATATTTTGCTCTGTATATAATCAAAAAGTTTATTATACATTGAGCTCTTTTTTAGTGATTTAAAGATTCACTGTATTTATACAATACTGGATCATACAATTAATAAATTACAGTGTATCTTAGGAATCACAATAGAATCAATCACTTACTACCAAGTTTTGGAGACCTCCTCATATATATATTATATAATATATATATAATATAAATATATATATATATATATATAATAAAAGATAATCTAATGAGTCAGCGAACTTACTATAGTTTCGCATAAAGCTTCTTTGGGCTAAATCTGGACTCTATCAGAATTTTAGCCTTGAAGCAGCTTTATGCTAAACTAATAGTAGGTTCGTCTGACCTCATTAGATTATCTTTAATACTTGGCTCTTACTTAGGTATCGAGAACTTTTTACATATTAGGCTTCTCCTTAGCGGTTATATGAATTATTATATATTATCTTATAATACATAATATACATATAAATTGTTTTTTCTTTTGGCCCAAATTACTATACCAATAGATTATTTTTTGTTGGTTACGAATATTCTGTGGTCCTTTTCTTTTTTCAAAAAATTTTTTTCTTCCTGGTTGATGTTTGGTAGTAATTTACAATTCAATACTCTGTGCTGGGTATTTTTCTCTCCGCAAAGGATTACCAACCACGTTGGTATATTATATTAATATATATATGATGGGTGGTGTTAAATATATATATATATATATAGTATTAAATGGTTGAACATTTGCTTATTCCATATTCCAAATATATTGAAATTGTATTGATTGGTGGTGTGTGTGAGCAAGGAAGGTGTTTTGTATCATCAAAAATAATGCAAAACAATCAAACCCCATCTTCAAAATTCAGAGAAACGGTGTAGATATCTTAAAAGATGAGGAACAATAGTCCGTATAATCCAAATAATGCAAGCCTCTCTCTCGACTAGACCTTCAA